>JBBBDQ010000663.1:1472500-1617500 GCA_037127315.1 Ascarosepion bandense
ATATATATATATGTGTGTGTGTGTGTGTGTATTTATATATACAGAAACACATACACAAACGAGGAAGCTGAGGATGAAACAAAACAAAGATAGAAGAAACAAATAAAACTTCCCTTTAAACAAGGATAAAAATATATTAATTACTGATAAATGTTATCTACAAGGTTGTTGAAGATGAGACCTCATACTGTTTTACCTGAGAACCTCCAGTATAAATCATTTGATGATGATAATGATGATGATGATGATGATGATGATGATGATGATAAGAAGAGGGAGTGTGATATGCAGTGCAATATCTTATGCAATGAATACAGCCACAATGTAATATATAAATACCACTGAGCTTTGCCGAAAATCAGAATATAAAATATTTAAATAAAAATAAATTGAATCAATAATGACTTTAAAAATTTGAAAATAATCGACGCGTTTGAACATTATGAATTATATGATACTTTAAATTTTTAATAATTACGGAATTATATGAAATAATAAAAAAATGAAAGAAATACAAAGGAAAATAAATACAACTATCTATGCAAACATATATATGTAGAGATTAATATGTATATATATATATGTATCTGTATGTCATGTGTCATGTCTTTTCAGGACGTAGTCGATAATGGCAAACCATATATACCTGTCCAATGTTTATCTTAATAAGATTTGTTTTTTTTTTATTCTTCTTAATCCCTGGTCTGCCATCGACTTTCTCATCCCTATAATGTATGTAACACACTACTTTCTTATGTTCCACTTCCACTCAATCAGTCACATAAATATCAAATTTTCCAAACCCTCCTTTTTCATTACGCGCTCAATAAACTTTATCTGCATCTTCCTGATGCAGATAAATGCAGATATGAGTTCTCTTTTTGTTTCCATTCTACCGTCCTTTCATTTTTTCCCATGTTCGATTCATGATTTTATCAGCGTCTTTATATAGAAACACATAACTCTATATTAGCACTATATATTATCTCTTTAATATTATGCCTTAATTAGATATTTTTGGATTATCCTCAGCGTTTTACAGATTTTACATTATATATATATATATATATATATATATATATATGAAAGCGAAAGCGATCCAATATAGTCAGAGAATGATGTTACATTTGTTTGCTGTTTGAGGATATAGTAAAATCAAATATATTTACAATGTTTCTATGAATTCATGCATTATATATATATATATATTTTTTTTTTTATATTGTATATATAATTTTTTTATATTGTACATCAAATCAAAACAAACAACACTCAATAAAATCAACTTTAAAACAGGAAATAAAATATTACATTGCATTTGACTACATGGTTTTGTTGTCATTTCGCGCTATCCCGCTGTGTGACGTCATAAAACCGCATCGCAAACTTAAGAACTGCGTTTATTATTTTTGGTAACTATTGCCGTTGCCAAGCGGAGTTTTATGTCAACACAAAATAAAATCGTCGGTGATAGTGTATTTTATAATATTTCAGTTTAAGCAACCTCCCTGAAAATGGCTCATGTGAGCCGAAAGCTTAGAAGAAAACTAATAAATATTATTAAATGTTGGAGAATTTTTGTCTTTATTTTCAACTGAAATTAAAGCAAAAATACGACGTTTAGAACGGCTCATGATTAAACATAATAGACATTCATTCTCTCTTATATTTAACAGCATATGTTTAGAAAATTACTTGCTGCCTCGATATACTATATATATATATATATATATATATATATATATATATATATATATATATCTGATCAGATTTATATTTCTTGTTTTCAATAAACAATCGATAAAAAAGAAAACAAATAAACTTCTGGATTGTATGTGTTGCGCCGACATGCAAGAGGGATGAATGTGATTGGAGTTCATTGACGCTCTTTCTATTTTTGGAAACAGATATTGAATATTTTATTCGCCCTCATGCAAAATCCAATCATGTATATTATTGCTGGGACGTTTCAAAATATCCCTCAGCACTGTAAAAAAATTTTGCTTAAAAATAGTAAATATTCACTTTTGAAAACATCATTTTTTTTTAATTGTTTTTAATTTTGTCGCCTTAAAATAGGAAAAAAGAAGTTGGATGGCTTACGCCATTGTCTGCGTCAAAACATATATGCATGTGTTCCAAACAAACATATTCTTGATTAAGCCTTGTATAAAAATAAGTTTCGTAGAATTAATTTATAGTTGGTTGCATGTAAGCGGATGGTGTTTAATATTTTTTTATAAAAAGGAAATTATTTAGAATATAAAAATATATTTAATCATTGAAAGCTAAAAATATATTTCAAATTAACCATGCAATAAATCAGCTTACAGAGAAACACCTAAATTCAGAAGAAAAGAACATTTTCCTATATGATGAAGGAATTTAAAACGAAGGAATTTTACGCTTAAAGAATTCTTAAAAATGCCGACCGTATCTGTTTCGATATCTCTTTCACAATTTTTTAACAGCAACAAGGTGAGATATGATATAAAATTATCTTATTAAAAATCTCTCAGCTTCCATTTTTATCTAGTGTAAAAAGAATATCAACGATGCGCTTAGCACGACTGCACACAGAGCTGATGCTTTAAGAAACGTGCTTGTCAATTTAACACACATGCTTGGTTGTATATTCAACTAGTCTTCTAATATATGTTTGCTATTTCCTTGCATTTTTGTAGTAAACTATGTTCATTATATGACTCGAAAAAATATTTGTAGCTCAAAATACATTTTTTGTTACATGTGCTACACATTCTTGTGTTGCTGCTAGATATATTTAAATATGATTGATTTTGTCAATTGATAAAGGTTTTCGTTAGCATATAAATGATCAGCTCAGTTAAAGCCGTTTGTTATCATTGATTTGAGAAATTAATTAACATGATAGAATAGTGCTAGATGAATTAAAATGGTCATGACAGAGTAATGCTTGAATGTTCAGTGGCGAGGACTTTCTATCATTCTCAGAGAATTAGGCGCTGAAAGTACTCTGCCAAAGTGAATAGGACACTCAAAGTTGAATGGTTCTTCATTCGCTTCAGATTCAGAAGATCAGGTCGATAGCGTTCAGCAATCCATTCTTCAAATGTATGTCTGGCCGATCGCACCCAATTATGCTTGTCTACTAGGGTGGCTAGTTATTCCCCGTTGAAGAAGTCTGCTCGGGCACATTTGTATTTGTTCAAAACCCACAGATTCCACCTGTGTTTTATACTGCAACTATGCTGATTGAACCTTAGTTAGTCTTTCTGGGAGAGAACGCGTTATCTAGCGTGAACAACAGTCGAAACAAGGACAGGACGCTCAGATTCTTCTGTCAAGATGATTTGTGGTTTCGTGCTTTCACAACAATTTATGGCTCTCAAGGAGTCTTGTCCATCAAATTTCACTCACAAGGGTCAAACTGTGGTATGGATTTTAGGCACTTTCTAAAGATGTTTCATGCTGGGATGACCTCCTCCAAATAGATTACATCAAAAAGTAACTTTCCTGAAAAATCCACCATGGTGGAATTCGAACCCTTGCAGCATAGTCAGAAAATGTACGTGCACGTTCTTAACATATACTTTTTACTAATTATCATTCCAAACTTTTTTTACTTTGAGTTTTTTAATACTTTAGATTACTTACGTAATTCCTCTTTATATCCATTTTATTTTCTCCTGTTAAACATTTAAAGGTGTATCTTTCACTTATATAATTTTTTATGTTGCTAACAATTACTACTAACATGTCCGTTTATTCATTTCCTTCACTTGCTTACATTTATATATTTATGTATTCTTTAATTGCTTTCGACCCAAGTAAGGCAGTAAAACAACTGAAACACAAGGGGTTACTGGGTATTGAAGAGATAGAAAAAGAAACATTGTTAAGGAGCAAAAACCAAAAGAATAGTATTCAGGAAGGCAGTCGATAAAGATTGATATTGCATTTAATTTTTTGCAGATTAAAGTTGATAGAAAGTCATGAAACTGGAAAGGATTTCCCTAATTGAGAGGTGCGAGAAAAGAAGCAGTTAGCATAAAATTTACGGTTACATCTATTCAAATCAACTGTAAAATGGCGAGACCTAATCGCTAGTCTAGTACTAAACTTCACTTCAAAGAATATAGATACCATAGCAAAAAGCTCATCTGAAAAACTTCCATTGAAGTATTTATTGAAAAAGCACATGGAGGAAACCTTAGAGCAGTAGGGAAAAACTGAAGCCGTGACGACAGAACAGGTCAAATAATATTGCTGATTCTTCTTTGGGTTTTATTAAGGGCTCTAAGTAAAAAGCAGCAGAATCCGACCATATGTAGCAACAATATTTTAAGTATGGATAAACAGCAGACATATAGACATGTAAGATAGATTCTGGAGAATTTTTTTTCTTGCACAGCAAATTTGATTAAAAAGATATATCCCTTAATCATTCATTATATTATATTGTTCTTCTCGGTCTTTAAAATATATCTTCAATATTATTATCCCCGTGATTTTACTAAGCTCTTATTGACGTTGATTTCTGTGTTTTCTTGAAAACTCATAAATTACTATTTATAATTAAAAATATACATTATTTTTTTTATTTTTATAGTTTCCTAAATATTAAAGGAAAGTTAGTTTAAGAAATGTTCTCTTTTATTTGAGATACATCTTCAGATATACTTTATAATGACGTGTCTTGGCTGGTAATTTAAAACGTTCATTCCGTTTAAGATATTTGTAAAAAATCATGGTATTGTTATTTGTATTCGCCTGGTTTTCACTAAGTGGAAGACACAATGACGCTCAAACACTTCAAATCCTCCTGCGTTAATGAAAAAGATTTGAGCAACCATTAGTCAATATCTGAAATGCAGAAAAATAATGACCACGCTTTAGAAACTTCCTAATTGCTTGTGTGGCTACGCAAGATGTGGCAGTGTTGATTTAACCCATTTCAAACAGATAAACTAAACGATTGGAGCAAAAGTCGAGAGGAAAACTTTTACGCACTTGTACGTCCGGACACACTAATTGCTAGTTAGACGTTTCTGACTATACCTGTTTGTTATTATGGCTATGTAATTACTGTTGCACTCACCCGCTCAAGTACAATTATTCAATCCCCGCTGAGCTTATATTGTAACTACACCGGGCAGAGTTTATTTCCAACTGAGAAAGAGAGCATAATATGGTGTTATCAACACTTTAAACAAGGCCAGTACGATTAAACCCTTGGTAATGATCACTCTTGTCTGCTTGTTAACATAGACGTCATTGTAATTCGAATAGTTTCATCAACATAGCTTCAATCTTAGGGCTTGGATCATCACTACGCATGATTTGATGGCACGTTTAGACGGTGCTGCAAGCTGGAATCATCACTCTATGCTAATAAAATTAAGAATTCACACCGGTTTTCATGGTAAATATGCGAAAGTTTTATTTGCTTGGATGATCGCCTATCCGTATAAACGGAAATATTTATATGGTTTATGTTCTTGCAAGACTAACACGTTCATGTTTTTCCACAAGTTTTTTTTCTATCAGGAATGTTTTTGATATGCCATAGTTTTGCATCTGTGTGTATCTTTCCCTCTCAAATATTCTTTTAGTTTTTTGTCTCAAAGTAATATTTGCAAATTTTAATACTTACAATTGTACTTATTCTCCAAAGAATTTACTCAAACTCTTCATACATGTTACTCGTTTTTCCTCCTGGTTATTTATACCTTCATTAACTCTTGTGTGTGTTGAAATCTGCAAACATTGTTTATTCTTTTGATTCTCAGATATTTCAGCTCTGTCTTTCTGAAATCGTTAGTTTCATTTTTTATTTGTTTTCATTAAAGCAACCTCAGTGCTCACATGTCCTGTCACTGACATTCATTAGCAGAACAACAGCTTTGTCGTTTCAATTGTTTTCATCATCTTTAAGAAAATTTCAACAGATTCACTAAGATATAGTAATTTTCTAAGCGCCGCTTAGATGAGGCACAAGGTCGAAAATAAGTGACACCCCGTGAGGATCAAACTCAATTGTAATAATTCAAGCTTGCTAACAGTTAAATCAAGATGAGGTTCTCAATTCACTCATATATCAGTTAGTAGCCATATATAATAGACGCCTTAGTAATCATGTCTTTTTCGAGACAATTAAGTGGGCAGAAGTTTTCCCTGCAGTAAGTTGCCATTGTTTTCTGTTGTTGACTGGTTATCAACCAACCCTGTAGAACCCTAGCTTTCATTCTATTCAACTCATAGATGAGGGTTAAGCGACGGATTCATAGTTGTCCCAAGGGTATTTTTGCGTGGAATATGCAATGCAACAAATTCAACTGGAATTCGAAATCTAATTTCTCATTCAGGGCCGATATCTTCAATGTGCATCCACCAGTGATATATATATATATATATATATATATATATATCGAGATAGATAGATAGATAGATAGATAGATAGATAGATAGATAGATAGATAGATATAGGATAATAAATATTGTGTAAAATTTTGGTGATTTTATCTTAATTTCTATAGAGATTGTCATTTAACATGGTTCAATAATTAGGGCAAATTTTGCAATAGAACATTTATCTCTTTATAATCATTACTGAATATTCAGTCGTCTATTTTCACGCTACCCATATTAATTAATGTTATGAACCTGCTTGAATGTTGGTCCGCATTATGGAACTCGCAATTTAGAGCGCAAATTTTGTTGTCCCATTTACTGACATCAATGTGTTCTGTCTTTGTACAGCACATCATTTTTATCCTGCTTTCCTTTAATTCAATGTCTAAGATTTCTTTCACTATTTTCTGACGATTTTTAACAGTAAATAACTTTAGAAAACAAATTCTCCTTTATGAAGGTTTTGGATGTGACGATTAAGTGCAATCCACCAGTAAGGCCTGTAATAATGAAGTTTTAGAGAGGGTGCAACAACCTTCGAATTGGCGTTATTAACAAAACCACTCAGATCCCGTTAGAATCCCTGCTATTGGCTAGTAGTTATTCTACAAACTAGACTCAATACACTATGAAAGCATAAAAATGAAATTGTATAGTAACATTACAAGTAATACATACAAAATAACAGCAATACAATAAAAGATATAATCAGGAGAACATTTGTGATTCTCGAGAACCGCACTCTTTACAAAATACATAAGTTAAATCTGATTCACATGCTGATTTTTTACAAAGAATACATATTCAGACGAATCTATTGTAAAAGTCTGGTCAGCATTGAATAACCTCTTTGCCGTAAAGCAAAACAAAACAAATCCATACCCAGAAATGTTGTCGGTCTCACATTGAGATAGATATGCCGTTAAAAAATGCAAAACTAAAATCTTGTCGGCATCAAATAAGGCATTGATGTAGATATGCCGTAAAAAAGTATATCCTACTAAACTTAAAAATCTTGTCGGCATCGAAATCTCATTCAGTTAGACATACATTAAAAACAAACCAAATCTACCTAAAAAGCTAACCTTTATCACAGATTGTATTGAGTTAGATATGGCGTAAAAAAAACAATCCAATCCAAACCGAAAATCTAGTCAGCATCTAATATGCTATTAAAATAGATATGCCGTAAAGCAAAAATAAAAAAAACAAAACAAACAAAAACAATCCAAACATAAATCTTTTGTCGGCATTATATAACCCATTGAGATAGATATGCCGTAAAACAAATTAAATAAATCCGAACCCAAAATGTTGGCATTAAATAGCCTATTGGGGAAGATATACCGTAAAACAAACTAAACCAATCCAAACCAAAAAATCTTGTCGGCATCAGAAATCTCACTGAGGTAGATATGCAGTAAAACAAATATAAACCAAACTAAACTTAAACATCTTTTCAGTATCAAATAACATACTGAGGTAGATATGCCGTAAATGTAATTTAAACTATCTTTTGTGAACCAACATTTCTTCGTAGTTGTAGCTTTACATGTATATGTCCAAACTAAATGTACCAGAGGCTTATTAGTTTATACCGATTTCTAATCTATATTTTCGAAATATTGGCTTTTATTTGAAACCGAACACTGACTATTCGAAGTAAACAACTACTTGAACCGCAAACAAACAATAGAATCGGTAATACTTTAAGTTTCCTTCGTAAATAAAAAAAAGCATTAAGGTAGCTTATGACTTTCATCTATGGCCTTCATATATTGAACCTTGAATTCGATAAAGAAAAGAAAATTTGCAATAAATAGCGCATCAATTCACTTAATTGTTTTTGGCTAGCGTCAAGTGTTTGCATCTCAGGAGTTGCATTTTTATTGATTTCTTTGTTCGATTATAGAAATTTAGTGAAATTAAAAAAAAAAACAGTCTTTAGTCGTGAGAAACAGTTTGATGTGTACTGGTTGCTGATTTGCACCAGAATCCGCAAAGCTGAAGAATGAATTACGCATAAGTGCTTACCAACCTAAACATTTGTCTTTAGGATTTAAGAAGTGATAGATGGTAAGCTCATGAGTAAATCAGGCCATGCTTATTGTACCGGGATTTATTTTGAGTATTAATTTTTTATAAAAGCGAAAACATAGTTGAAGCAAAATTCCACAACATATTTAGTCAAATTTTAATGCATCGTTAGCCATTATTAGAAGCCTTATAAAAGTTTATAAAAAATGTCTAATTTTTCAATTTAAATGGTAACCTACCGAGGATTCGGAATCCCGGCTAATCGTTGACGTGTTTAAAAACCGTTGACTTAAACTCCTGTAATTGGTAAGGATATGGATGGTCGGAATAACATTTCCACTTTGTTACACACAGCCCAAAAATTATGTGGTGATTATTTTTCCAGCATTTTGAGTTAACAAGAAAGGCTATTTTTTGGGTATATTTGCGGAGACAAATGAATGAGTTAGCAAATCATAAATACTATATACATTATAACATATTTTCCCTTCCATTTCTTTCCTTTTCTTTTCTTTTTTTTCAAAATTGACCTAGATGATTTATACATTAAAGTTTTCTTTATTCCAGAAAATTTACTTTTTATTTGATGCTATTCTTTATGCATAATGTATCATTAAAAAATCAAATCCTTGACAAAAATTAGCATACATTAATTTGATCAAAATTAAAGAAAAAGAAATATTAAATTTACGTATGGTGTATTGTAACGAAAAGTTTACCTAAATTAGAAAACAGTAAATAAAAAGAAATAAACAATTATTATGGCAAAAAAAGTAGAAATAAGTGTGTTAAAACTAAAAATGAAAGAAAATATGATGAATAGAAGAAATTAGTTAAAAGAAAAAAGAGAACGAACAAGAATCTGAAGGAAGGAAAGCTAACGCAAAAATAGCAAAGAAAGTAGGAAGAGAAAATAAATAACAACAAAAATAAAGAATAAAAAAAGTTTTAATGAAACCAAAACGTAATGCTTTAACGAAAGAAGAGACGACATTAATAAATAACTTTAATATAAATTACTAACACGAAAAAAACAACAACAAAATACAAATAGACGAAGAAATCAATATTAATCTGATTATATTGCATCGGTCACAGATTGTGTGCTTCAATCGAACAACCATGCATCGAAACATCTATTTACTACTTCAACGGCGATGAACTATACAATTATATGTGTTCCTTATGAGGCGAAAATTTTAACATGGCGCCAGCATAGCGATAAGTCCGAAAACTTTGAGACATTTCGTTTCTAACTGAAACGCACAGTCAGAGTCTTCGTCATATATATATATTTTTAAATATTAAGGAAACATACAAATATATAGAATGCTAACAAATTGTTTTATTATGGTATCTCTATCAAAGAGTCAGAATATTATTTTATAAACAAACTCTTAAGAAAATAAACGATTGTCTATTATTGAAGAGCCCTATGTACTTTAACGAACAAACAGCACATATATATTCAGATAAAGTATATATTGAAGAATCTTTCATAGACTAGGATCATTTTATTATTCTTAAATTTAGAAAGCTTATAGAAGATATTCAGAGAAGTATAAACAAATTATACATACGAAAACAATGTGAAAAGAGGAATACACATCGTTAGATGCACTTACCCAATGAAAAATTTATTAAGCATTAATAAAAAGGATGCATGTTAAATTTATAAATGACTACACTTTTTATACAACATCTAAACAATAATTAATCTCTATTTGTTACCAAATCACACACACACACACACACACACATACTTATATATATATGAGAGAGAGGGAGAAAGACAGACAGACAGACAGGCTGATATATACAGAGAGGATATGTCTTGTAGAGCGGTGTGTATCGGCTCGGAACGAGAAATTGGTGGGCCATGTTCGAATTCCACTTGAATTCGTTGCATTTCACATACGCGCACATACCTTTGGGGAATATATAAATCCGTCGTTTCTTCGACTCGCTATGGTTTAAATTGTAAGGACAGATTAGGTTCTAAGCACTGGTTGGCAAGAAAGCCGCAGAAATTAATGGCAACCTATTACGAGATATGAGCGCTGTCGCATTTATCACTTATCACAATTAACTATTACCTGACATATATATAAAATGATAATAAAATTAAATTAAAATATATATATATAAATAAAAAATAAATTATACAAATGAGTAAAACAATAGATAAAAATAACTGAGAAAGTGGAATGTGGGGTCGGGTTAGTCAGGGTCTACATATATTAAAGCTGATATTTATTACTATGTTTGAATGTGGCTATTAATTTACTTGTTTAATACATTTGTTAATATCTTTTGTAATATATTTGGGTTTAGTATATATATATATATATATATATATATATATATATATATAATAAAGTCGGTTGGTATACCTTCAAACCCTATCAAAAGACTGTATCGTAACATGTATACATTGCTCTTCGTTTTGTTCTTTTATTGTTTCAGTTCCTACATTTAAGGAGTTTTACTAGCGTATTGTAGCTTCAAAAACAGCTACTCTGATAACGTGATCAGAGATTAGCTACTATTGAATGCATTCCTTCTATATATAATATGTTCGTTGGCATAATTACTCGTCTTCCTGCATTATCTCTCTGATGATCTCTGGGTAGCAAGTAAATTAAATCATCCTAGATGAATATCCAGAAAAGAAAAGTATGCATATAAATGTTACTCATATATTACTAAATAGATCATAAATCTACGGGTATCAAGAACAATTTGGAGCTTGGCAGTTAAAAATAATACTAAATACTTATAATAGAACTGCCCCTGACGCCTGTCAAGTCTCGCAGCTTTGCCCTCTCGGCAAATCCGACCACGTTATAGTCTCTCTCTGTATTTCTTTCCAATCCCCCCCAGGAGCGCCCTACCTATAGGACCTCCTACCTCTACCAAAACGCTGACTGGGATGCCTTTCGAGATTTCCCCTGCGACGTCCCTTGGGGGAAAGTGTTCGACCTATCAGTTGATGACTGTGCTTCTGAGGTCTCGTCATGAGTGAAAGCTGGCATTGATGCCTTCATACCCACTAGGAATATTGCTTAAAACCTCATTTCTCTCCGTGATTCTCTCCTGCCTGCTCAGCCGCCATTGCCCACAGGAAGCATTACTTCCGTCTATTCCGGAGACAGTCATCTGATCACAATAGGCGCCTGTTCATATATGCTCGAAATGAGTGAAAGAGAACCCTAAATGACGCCAAACAGTTGTTTTCTGAGAGAATGCGACAGCGCATAGCTGACCGCAAGTTCGGCTCCAAGGACTATTGGAGGATTTGCAAACGAGTGCTCAACAATAGGAAATCCTCAATACCTCATTTAATCCATGAATTTGAGGTTCTCCAGTCATCTACGGACAAGGCTGAGTGCTTTGCCAGCAGATTCTCATCCTACTCCACATTTGACTCGTCCGGAGTACACCCACCCGACTTCCCTATTAGAACTGAGGCCAAACTGCACGACGTATATATTACCCCGACAGTAGTATCCCGAGTAATTTTAAAACTCAAGCGCCCCTGCCGTTCTTCTCAGTGTTCTTGACAGGCTCCAAAGGAGAGTCTGTAATGTGATAGGTACTGATCTGGCGGCTCGACTGCAGCCACTTCCCCACCGTCGAAATGTGGCCTCCCTTTCTCTGTTCTATAAATGGCTTTATGCTCGGACGAAATTAAGTCACTGGTGCCTCCGCAACAGGTGTTTACTCGTGCAACCAGGCTGGCAACTTGGTCCAACGCATTCACAGTCAGGTTAGCCAAATGCAGACGATAATTCTACTCCTGCAGCTTCTCTCGCACTTCCCGCCTGTGGAACTCGTTCCCGTATTCTTGCTTTCCTGACGGCTACAACATCCAGACATTTAAATGCAAAGTCAATACTCATCTACTAACCACTGAACTCTAGCTCTCTCCCCACCCCCGTATAACCTTCCCTTTCTCTCCACCTATGTATCTGTCATCGCACCTGCTTTCTCAGCTTTCTATTGCTCCTTTCTAACTAGTCTGTACTCCTCACTCTTTTCTAATTAATCTTTTTACAGATATGTAGCCCCTTGCACATCAGTGGCATTTCCGCCTTGCTCGGGGTGATATGATTAAAAAAAACTATATATAGTGCACAATTATGTGAATACTGACCTTAAATGCATCAATGAAGATTTCACGTTACGATTCTGATAGATACATTTGGCTGAAATCTTGCTTTATGTAAAATATTATCAATAATCCAGGTTCGCATTCTGAGTTCGCAGTTGCTCAGATCCGTGTTGTGGACATCGTGATGTGTACCAACTTCTGTCTTTCCAGTGTTTCAATATTGGTGACAGTCTCTATAACACCGACGTGCCAAAAAACTTTTATCGGTCTAGAAATGTACATATGAAAACTTTTGACAACATTGATGATTGAATAGTTGCGCAGTATTTGCCTAAAATGTCCGTTCGATATCCAAAATCAAAAATCTAGTCAGTTCTCGATTGTGACTAATTTTAACATATAGCTGAAATTAATTTTACGCGGTATCTGTCACCATTAAAAGTCAGACACAGAAGACGCATTAATTTGCGTATTAAGTTGCTCAACACAAACATAAACACATATTATCTCTCTCTCACACACACACACACACTGCGCGTGAATAATTTTATAGGATTTTCCATACAAACGTATAAATTTACGCATTTACTAAGGGATATATTATTTCAATTAGGATTTCTTTAATACGCATAAATTACCAATTATAGTTGGTAAGAAATCCCAGGTCTTTTTAAATGAAAACAACCAGCCAATTAAACAATAAACAATACAATCATTTAATTTTGGTCAATGAAGGGAATTTAATTCGTATAAAACGCGGTTATAATTTGCGATAGCCACTAAAGTCTATGGAAATGTAAACAGGCAGATTTTGCTGTAAGCGTATCAAAGCTAACAGTGCTCTAAATAAGATTAAAATTAATTTCACTGGTGCAATCATTTATTGGTCTATAAAAAACAAGTTTCACTTGTTGGACGTTTACCAAAGAGATGATGATTACTCTGTTGGCACGTGATCATCACATTCGGGTAATTGATGAAGCTTGGTTGTATTCAATGAAAAGGTATTTTCAATCTTGCAGATAAAGCTTTTGTCGACAGAGAAACTATGGACAGAGAAATAAACACTTCATGGTGAGAGTCAGTTACAGGTCTCAAACGATCTTCAGATAATTTTTAATTCATCTTTATTTCTGTTATATATATACATAGAGAAAGGGATAGAAAAGAGAGATAGAGCAGAATATATATAGATTCTTGGAAATTTTCCATCTCCTAAACATTGTTTTGTCAGTAAATCTGTGAAGACTTGATGTGATGCACGGTATATACACAATTCACAATGACAATAACTTATTGAAGACGTTTCATTTCTCAGTTATGATGTGCAATTTGCAGCATTGTTCTATTAAAGAGAAATGGAAATTCAGAAAATCATCAGATTTAATAAAACCTAGAAATTGCAGCAACCAACATTAGACACTTTATGCGATGCAATTTTTTATAGCAACGCTGAAATTTGCACTAAATATGCTAAAAAGAAAAAAAAAGACTGTGCGGTTAAATGATCACATTTATAGCCATTTATAACGGTGAGCTGAAATTATTGTACAGCTATTTTTACATGAAGGAATTCGTGTATATTCTGATTGACAACAAGAATTTACTGATATAAAATACGCTGATGCACGTAAAACTGTGGAAAACATACAGTAACTCTCTTATAAAAGCGAGCATATCATAGTCACGTGTTTATGAATAGATAATCCGGTCATAATTCAATTACATCGATCAGATCCTGCAGTTATCCCCAATATATATATACAGTACTGTGCAAAAGTATTAAGACAATAACTATTTTATCTTCAAATCAAAATAAAGTTTAAAATCACCCTTGTCCTAACACTTTTGCACACTGCTATTAGTGCGTAAAAGTATTAATACAGGGTTGATTTTCCTAAAAAACCTCACTGAAATTCAAAAACAGTGTGAAAAGTCAAATATTTGTAAGAATTATTTAAATAAAAAGGAAGAGGAAGGAAGGCTTTGGGGTTTGATTTAGCCCCCACAAAGCCCTGATTTCAATCCTATTGAACATCTATGACATACATTGGATAAAAAAAATTGATAAGTCTAATGTTACTTCGCAAGACACATTTTGGGAACAAATACAAGCTGCTTGGCAGAAGATATCATTAGATACATTGAAGAAGCTTTTGATGTCAATGTCGTACAGAATGAAGACTGTTAACAAAGTAAAAGGCTATTATACTAAATATTAAATATATTTTGTAACAAGTATTTTTCTTGTTAAAGCATTTATAGAATAAATCAAATAAAATTACTTTAATTAAATTGTTTATTTTTGTCAATATGCCTCATAAAAGATAAAATAATTCTTTTGCACAGTACTATATATATATATATATATATATATATATATATATATATATATATATGTGTGGGTTTGTGCGTGTGTATGTGTGTGTGAGTGTGTGTGTGTGCGTGTGTTTTTGTGTGTATGGATTTCGATGTATATACAGAAAATGTGTGTATGAAATGAATATAATACTTGAGTGCAAGTGTTATGCTCCAAAACAAAACGGTAATGATATATTTCATTTGTAGACAGGTCATCGAACCGATAGAGAAACTAACTTTCGAACTTAAATCCTACAATTGGGCAGATCAGTGGATAGATTTATCGGTTTTAAATATTTCTAAGATAATTAAAATTTAACAATCGATTCATCCAATTATTGATATTCCGACTGAGATTAGCCAATATTTTTCAATATTTCCTGCTTTTTTTTTTTAATCATTTCACCCCGGGCAAGGCGTAAATGCCACTGATGTGCGGGGGGCTACATAACTGAAGGAAAATTAATTAAAGGAGAGAGAAGAGGATTACAAACCAATGAAAAAGAAGAAATAGAAAAATGATAATGCAGGTGTGATGACAGTTGCAAGGGGGGAGAGAAGGAGAAGGATATATGGGGTGGGGGAAGGGCTAGAGTCAAGTGATTAGTAGATGAGTATTGACACTGCATTTAAATTTCTGGAGGTTGTAGCTGTCAGGAAAGCAAGAATATGGGAGCGAATTCCACAGGCGGGAAGTGCGAGAGAAGAAGCTGCAGGAGTAGAATTGTCGTCTGCATTTGCTAAGCTAACTGTGAATGGGTGGGAGCCAGTTGCCATTCTGGTTGCACGAGTAAACACCTGTTGCGGAGGTACCAGTGACTTAAGTTCGTCTGAACAGAAGCCATGAAAGTACTTATAGAACAGACAAATGGAGGCCACATTTCGTCGATGGGGAAGTGTCTGCAGTCGAGCCGCCAAGTCAGCACCTATCATGTTACTAACTCTCCTTTGGAACCTGTCGAGAACATTGAGGTGAGCGGCAGGGGCGCCTGACCATAAATGGCAGCAGTACTCCATGCAGGGTCGAATGGTAGACTTGTATATATGCAGGATGGATTCCGGCGGAAAGAACATCTTGGATCGACACAGTGACCCAACCTTCTTAGCAGTGGATTTAGCTGTGGATTCGATGTAGCGGTTCCATTTGAGATCAGAAGAAAGGGTAAGGCCGAGGCTTACTAGAAAACTGTATTCCAATAATTTTCATATTTAGCTTGACTAAAATAATATACATGACAACTAAATATAAGTACCGGCATTTCCTTCATTCATTTTAATATATCATTCATTTTTGTATTGACATTGTCTATATATGCAGGGAGGCCACTCTTATTATTTATAATTTTAACCACAGTTTGTTTCAGTTTATTAAATGTGTTTAAAAATTCTCAGCGGAAAGCTTATTTGAAAAAAGTATGTCTATTAAATAACCCACAAGTGTATCCACCGGCACAATTGTTTCAAAATGTACTTCATTTATAAAAAGGTTTGAATGCTATATTTTTTTAATATCACTCAGATTTTTCTTATTCTCGTAACTTCAGGATCTGATCTATGCGACTTGAACGATATGATTACCTATTCATAAGCACATGACCTTGGTATTCTCACTTGTTAGAAGAGAGATACCGTAGTTTTTCTATATTTTCCGCTCGTCAGCGTATTTTATAACAGTAAATTCTTGTTTTCAACCAGAATATACATTTATTCCTTCTTGTAAAAATAGCTACACAAACATTTCAGGACTCCGTATAAATGGCTATAATGTAAGCATTTAACCTTGCACAATCGTTTTTTTTTTCTTTTTAAATATATTTAGTTCATATTTCAGCGTTGATGTAAAAAAAATGCATTCATAATACAAGTCTTCGCTCAACAAAACGACATGAAAAACACACACACCGAAAAGAACATACACACATATACATACACACACATACATACATACAAACACATACATACACACACATAAATACACACACATACATACACATACACTAAATTCACATGGTAACCCCAAACAATAAAAAGGAACCAGATAACCCATAAAAACATAAAAACGAATTCAAAAAAATTTCACACTTGCATACAAACACACACGCACGCCAAATTCAAAATATCGTCAAACAATAAAATAACCGGCTGACGGATGAAGAGACTTGTAGATAACGAAGGCGCTTAAAGATAATTTTAACGTACTAATGAGGGAACCCCAAACAAAAATCAATTCAAACTGGGTTAAACACTTGATTTATTTATTTATATATTTGTTTAACCATTTAAACCCGTGCTGATGTGAGAACCCACAGACAATTCAACCCGCCAACATTTGATTTATTTTATCTTGTTTATTTTATTGGTTTTATTTTTTTATTTTTCTACTTACTTATTAATAAACAACAACTTGTCCCTCAGAAACAAAAGGAGCTCAATACGTAAAGCCACAAGTTTTTTCGTTTGAACAGTCAACTTTAGACTCGAAACACGTGTAGCGTCACAAAACCATTATGTACACTTAAATTATCATAACATGTATAATAACAATAACAATAAATATACATTTTAAATAAAACGTTCACGGCCTCTCACACTTTTTTATTCTTTCTCTCTCTCTCTCTCTCTATATATATATATATATATACTATATATATATATATATATATATATATATATATATATATATATATATATATATATATAGATAGATAGATAGATAATTAGATAGATAGATAGATAGATAGATAGATAGATAGATAGATAGATAGATAGATAGATTATAGAAAAAGATATATGCTGGAAAGATAAGATAAATTAACAATTATTTGAAGATCGCTTGATGCCTGTAAATTACTCTCACCATGCAGTGTTTATTTCTATGTCCGTAGATTCTATATCGGCAAACTCTTCATCTGCAATACTGAACATGCCTTCTCATTAAATGCATCAAAACTTCATCAGTTAATTACACGAATGCGATATTCACTTACAAACAAAGTAAAAATAATATTTTTCGTAAACGTCCAAAAAGTGAAATTTATTTTTTGTAGACCAATAAAATATTCCATACATAAAATTAATTTTAATCTTAATAATAACTGTTACTTTTATTCACTTACAGCAATATCTGCTAGTTAATTGTCCATATATATTTTCCTGGCTATCGCTGAATAAACTGAGTTTTATACGAATTGAAGTTGTTATATTGGCCAATATTAAATAATTGTATTGTATCATTGACTGGTAACTTTTACTTTAAAAAGTCTGGGCTTTCTTTCTAACTATAATTCATAATTTGTGCGTAATCCGAATATCATGAAAAATATAATCACTGATACTTTTTAAATGAGTTAATTAATACATTTTCTGTGAATATTCTCATAAAAGTATTCACGCAGAGAGAGAGAGAGAGACAGATACAGAGAGAGGAGAGAGTGGGAGAGATAGATAGATAGAAAGAAAGAAAGAAAGAAAGAAAGAAAGAAAAGTGTGCGTGTGTAATATTCAAAGTAATAGGTCGTTTGTAAATGAATTTTAAGTGACACATTCCGCAAAATGTTCAGTAAAAATCCAATGCTATCACGTGTCAGTGATGTCCTGTAGGTCAGCATTCTTATAGATGTGCACAATGTAGTGCATTCTTATTCGCATTTCCCATTATTTTCAATCTGCACGCTCAAAATCTTTCTTGATATACTTATATTTTTCTCTCTGCGAGATTATCATTTAATATGACTAAGTATTTTGATTCCCACAGATCATCTGAGAAAAGACTGTAAGACGATTGGTTTTCTGTATAAGATGTATATGTATCTGCTGTTCGTTTATTAAAATATATTGAATACTTCAATAATAATCAAACGTTTTTTTCTTAGTCTTGAATAGAAATATTGCATTAAAACGATTTTTTCAGCAATTTATACATTTTTACGTTTCCTTAATAAGTAAGTTTTCTTTTTGAATTTTTTTAATATATAACGATGACTCCGAGCCTTCATTTCAGTTGAAAACGCCACGTCTCAAAATTTTTGACCATATTGCGATGTTGGCGCCATGTTAAAATTGTCTCCTCGTATCGAACACATATAATTGTATGGTTCGCCGCCCTTGTAGAGTAACGGTGTGAATAGATGGAGCGCTGCATGTATGTTCGATAGAAGCAGTCAATCTTCACCCGATGTATTTTAATCAGATTAATATAGTTTTCTTAGTAGTTTTATTTTTCGTGCTAATCATTTATGTTAATATTATTAACTAATATTTAAATTTTTCCTTTTGGTTACGCTTATTTTTTTTCATATTCATTTTTAGACCTTTTTTGTTTATTCTCTTTATCTTCATTTTCTGTTTCCTATTTTCTTTGTATTTTTTGTTATCTTTTCTTAGTTTCTTGTTATTTCTTTTATTTCTTTTAATTGATTACTTTTTTATCCATCATGTTTTGATGCATTTTCTGCCTTAACGATTTTAATTTCTTTTCTTCACCAGAAAATTTGTTAATTTTTTTCTTTTATTTCATTTTTTAACTTTTGTGAACGAACTCATTGGTAAAATAAAGCGTATCGATAAAACGCCTCCACATTTTACTTTTAATTTTCCTTTTTCTTTTAATTTTGTCGAATATATTTTCCGTTTATTTTCGTTAGCATTTTGTTTACTAAGGTTACGTCATGCATGAAAAATTATGTAGCAGCAAATAAAATATAAATCTTCTGGAATATCGAACAATTTAATTTAAAAATAATCTGAATCTGAAACAATTTTGAAGAAAAGAAAAAGAAAGAAATGGAAAAGGATATATGTCATAAAATATTTTAATATTTGAGATTCACTGACTTCCTTCAAAGACCTCAGCAAATATCCGCAAATTATAATCCTTATTAATAATTATATTCTTACATATGCGGTAAACAAAGTCACCACATAATATTGAGTGATGTGAGTTAAACAAGAAATGTTATTCCGACCACGCATATCACTAACAGTTACAGGGTATTAAGTCAAAGGAAGATTTCGCCAAAGTTTTACCTAAATTCGGAAACTGCGGTTGGTTATGTACTTTAATAACATTTATAGTTAAAAAATCAGAAGTTATTCAAAAAAGGCCCCTGATAATGTCTAACTTTTCATGAATTTTAACCAACTGTGTTGATTTTACATCAACGATGCTTTCTCTTTAATAAGATATTAATATCCAAAATAAATTCCAGAGAAAATAAACATAGTTTATTTACCCATGTGTTACCCTTGCAGGTCTATTTAATTTAAAAAAGCAAATGTTTAAATTCGTGATCAGTTTATATTTTTTAATCGTGTCACCCCAAGCAAGGCATTCCACGGCCACTATAGCGCAGGGGGTTACATAGAGGGATTGGGTATAGGAAATGTCAGAAGGATGGTGATAGACGACTTAGGATGTACATAGGGAGAGAGTTGGAGAGAGTGGGTGTGAGTTAGTGTGTTAGGAGGTGTCTATTGACCTTACATTTAAACTCCTGGAGGTTGTAGCCGTCGGGGAAGCAAGCATGTGGTAGGGAATTCCACAGGCTGGAAGTGCGAGTAAAGAAGCTGTTGGAGTAGAAATTGCGGTTACATTTCATCGGTTTCACTGTAAAAGGGTGGGACTTAGTTGCCAATCTAGTATCTCGTGCAAATTCACATCTAGGGGGCACCAGTGATTTAAGTTCGTCAGAGCAGAAGCCATGAAATTATTTATAGAAGAGGCACAGGGAAGCCACGTCACGCCTGTGAGAGAGATACTGCAGGCGGTTAGCCAAGTCGGTATCAATCATATTACAGATTCTTCGCTGTATTTTGTCAAGAATTCCGAGGAGAATAGACGGGGCACCCGACCAGATGTGGCAGCAGTACTCAATACACGGGCGGATGGTGGATTTATATAATTGCAGGATAGATTCAGGCGGAAAGAATTTCCGGGCCCTGCACAGAGATCCGATTTTCATAGCCGATTTTCATAGCTGCGGATTTAGCAATGGATTCGGCGTAGTCATTCCACTTGAGGTCCGCTGAGAGTGTCAGGCCAAGCAGGCGTAGTGATTTACTCTCTGGGAAGCAAGCCAGTTCCATGCTAATGGGAGGGAGGTGCGGTTGTCTGTGGTGGTTAATTTTGGAGGAATTGAATTTTACGACCCATTTCTTACCCCAATCCACCACGGATTGGAGGTCCTTCTCAAGCTCGGCAGCGAGGTTTGCCTTGTCAGCAACACCAGATTTTTGATCGAGGCGAGAGTAAACTGTGGTATCATCGGCGTACATGCCTACTTGTGATCTTATGGCGTCGGGGAGATCATTGATATAGATTAGAAAGAGCTTAGGATCTAGGATAGAGCCTTGGGGTACACCCGCGTTTGTAGCTTAGTTCTGGAAGGCATGTCCGTTTAATACCACCTTCAGTGTGCGCTTAGAGAGGAATGACCGGATTAAGTCCAACAAAATCCAGTTATGCCATAGCGTCGCAGTTTCCGTAGAAGGCCGGCATGCCATACTCTGGCGAATGCTTTAGAGATATCGAAGGCGATGGTTCGGGTTTCACCATTCTTGTCGAGAGCCTGGTATATATACTCGGTGATGGTCGTTAGCATATCAGCAGTAGACCTGGTGAAGTGGAAGCCATACTGTTTGTCTGAGAGAGCTGTGAGATGCTTAACGACATCGGCATTGATAATGGCTTCGAACACTTTGCCGAAGATCGGAAGATGGCTGATGGGGCGGTAATTTGCGGGCTCCGATGGTTCACCAGTGTTCTTGAATATTGGAACCACAGAAGAAAACTTCCAACAGGCAGGAAAGCAGGAGGAATATAGGCAGAGGTTGTAGAGCTTAGAAAGGATAGAGGAGAGTTCAGGGGCACAATTCTTCAAAACTATGATTGGGATTCTATCCCCACCACTCACTTTGTCAGGGTCCAGTTATGAGATTATACTAGAAATCAGCGAGGGCGTGATGTGGACATCATTCAATTGGGCCTTAGTTCTAGATGGGAAATCGGGTGTATGGATTCGTCTGGAATTGGTCGAATTAGTCGAGAATCTATGAGCAAAGCATTCAGCCTTGTCCTCTGAAGAGGTGAGGACCTCAAACTCGTTTATCAGTGGGGGTATTGAAGACTTACTCTTGTTAAGCACGCGTTTACAGAGGCGCCAGTAGTCTTTGGTACCGAACTTAGAGGATGCTATGCGCTGTTTCATTCTGGCAGCGAACAGCATCTTAGCTTCTTTAAGTATCCTTTTACACTTTTTACGAGCTGAGGCGAAAAGGCGCCTGTTTGGTCCGACGCGTGGCTACGATAAAGCCGGAAGAAGTGATTCCGGTGGGCAATGGCGGCCGAGCAAGCGGGCGAGAAGCAGGGAGACAAATGGGATTTAAGCTGAAATTTCCTGACAGGGATGAATGCATCGATGCCAGCCTTAACCTAGGAGGAGACCTCTGATGCACAGTCTTCGATGGGAAGACTAAAAACATTGTTCCAAGGAACGTCGCAGAGGAAGTCACGGAACGAATCCCAATCTGCTCTTTATGCATAAATTTACTTTGCTTTGCTTATTGTGGTGAAATGTCACTAACAAGCATAAATTAATCCTTTCTTCACTAAAAAAGTATGTTTTTATTTCCACTTTTTGTCTGTCTTTTGAGATATTTATTAAATTTCTCTAATCAAGCAAAAGAACTCAGTAGAGATGCATCAATTTGAGTTTTACAAATTGATCAGCTTTACTTTTTAGACAAGAGTAAATCGTTGTGTAATCATCATAGGTACAAAGTTTAGCGATGATACCATAAGAACTTCAGACCAGCAGAATATCTTACTGCTACCTAAGAGCTGACTGGTACTCGTTCCGTGATTTCCTGAGTGACGTCACTTGGATCAAAGAATTTATTCTTCCCGTGCGACTGTGCGTCTGAGGTCTCCTTTTGGGTTAAGGCTGGCATCGATGCTTTCATCCCTGCTAGGAAGTTAAAAGTTAAATCCCACTCATACCCAGTTGTTCTCCTCTGCCTGCTCAGCAGCCATCGCCCACCAAAACCACTTCCTTCGGCTTTACCGGAGTCTCGCGCCAGACCATAACAGACGCCTTTTACCTCGGCTCGCAATGAATGCAAGGAGATACTGAAAGGAGCTAAGCTGATGTTTGCGGCCGGAATGAAGTAGCACATAGCATCCCCTAAGTTCGGCTCCAAAGACTACTAGAGGCTCTGTAAAAGCGTGCTGAACAGCAGCAAGCTCTAAATTCCCCCAATCAACGAATATCAGATACTCACCTCTTCAACAGACAAGGCTGAGTGCTTCGCTTGCAGATTCTCTACTAACTCGACATTTGAAAACTTGACACACATAAAGTGAGCGGTAGCGACAGAATAACAATCAATGTCCTAAGAGTTAATTTAAATCATATACGCAATATCAAAATATTAAAAATATTCTAGTGAAATGAAAATCTCTACTCATCTTAAATTAGATTTTCTGAATTTATACAAATAGAACAACGAAAACTCTAAATAGTAACTTGTGTGATGAAAAAGAAAAAATATTGTTGCCAAATTTGTGCAAAACATCGGAGACTAAGTCGTGACCATGACATCTAAGCAAAGTGCCCTCAATGTTTATTCCTTATATCAGATTGGTAGATAAATTTCCAAGTCACCGACAGCAGATTTTGCTAATGAAGTAAATATATGTGTTTCATGAACACATCGATTACATCCAGCGAACTTTCGTTGAACAAATTTGGCTTACGTGGTTGACGTGACGAACTTGTTGAAAAGGCGCTAATTCGAGTCGTAAACAACATCGTTTAAGTTTAATGCAAGAGAATAACATCAAAATTGAAAACAAAAGTGTGGCACCATTACTCTGACCAGATAAAATAATAATCAAAACAACTCCGAAAAATTTGCTATTGAAGTGTTTCATGCAAAACAAAGTTAAGCATTGCAGTGGAAAAAATCATTGTGGTACAGTGGATATCGGCTCGGAACGAGAAACAGGGGAGCCGAGTTCGAATTCCAGCTGAATCCATTGTATTCACTTATGCGCAAATACCCTTGGGAAAGGTATTAATCCGTCTCTTACTTCCAGTTATGGTTTAAATAGCAGGACAGATTGGGTTCTATAGCCTTGGTCGGCAACCAGTCTACCGCAGAAAGCAATGGCAACCTACTGCGGGATAATCTTCTGCCCAGTCAGTCATGTCTCTTTCGAGACATGATCGCCCAAGCGTGTATCACGTATGGCACTTAACTGACTGATGAGATGCCCGTCATAGACGGAACGAGGAATGTTGATAACGATGTCAGTGTGTTGAAAGAGATCACGCAATATTCACTCAAGATATTCAGAATAACTATGTTCCTACATATTAATGACATAAATATCATGCAAAAGAGCATTCAGTTAAGTGCCATACGTGATACACGCTTGGGTGATTATGTCTCGAAATAGACATGTCTGACTGGGTAGAAGATTATCCCGCAGTAGGTTGCCATTATTTTCTGCGGTATACTGGTTGAGAGCCAAATCTTTAGAACCCAATATGTTCTGTCATTTAACTAATAACTGGAGGGAGAGATAGGTAATATCTTTCTCAAGGGTATTTGCCAGTAATTGAATGCAGGGAATTCAATTAGAATTCGAACTCGGCTCCTCGATTTCTTGTCTCGAGCCGATATTCACTGCACTACAACACACATCCAGTAGTGTCTCTGAAAAAGTAAAAGATGGCATTTGATTGGATTTAAATTCAGTAACGCACATTCTGACTATACTTAAACGGAAAGCGGCAAAGCTCCACGCATCCCACAATTGAGATTTAAAAGAATTCCATCAAAAAGACCAAACATATGAGTAATATTAAAAAAA
The DNA here is from genome assembly GCA_037127315.1 of Ascarosepion bandense. Classification (NCBI taxonomy): domain Eukaryota; kingdom Metazoa; phylum Mollusca; class Cephalopoda; order Sepiida; family Sepiidae; genus Ascarosepion; species Ascarosepion bandense. The sequence continues at coordinate 1,497,280 of JBBBDQ010000663.1, forward strand.
AATCATAATTTTATTTAGATCTCAAAAACTATAGGCATTTGTACATTAAAATGTTGTAAATGATAAATTCTTGATTATGGAATTTGTATATCAAATGTCAACACGCTGGGAGTTGTATTAATTTATCTTAATTTAAATATATACATCTGCATGGCAAATCTGTTAAAAAATAAAGATATCAGTACGTTCTTTACTATTACGTCGACGAGTTCTGTATGAAAGTAGCAGCCACATCTCTTGAAATAAACTGCTACTGACTGACAAAAGAAAAAATATTCCACTATATTTTATATAAATAAAATTGTTGTTGCGAATATACGATAATATTTTTGCAATTGCTCAAAGACAGACACGTACACTTCAATACACACCTGTGTATTATTTTTTCTCCTTCTATGGCAGGGGGAGCTCTTATTTCTAAATATATAACATTTTATTTACAGCGTTTATTAGGTTTAAGTGTTAAAACTATTATAGAGGTGTCCATAATTATGTGTGCACTTTAAAAAATTATAACTTTATTTTCATTTTCGATAGAAATAATTTGTACAAAGTATTAGAAAGATGTAAATCTATATTTTTTAAGGTTTTATTGAAATTTTATTCAAGTCTCTACATGTCCTTCATCATTAACAATAGAAAGGGTAATACGATTTTACAGTTCCCCGATTTACAGTAATGCCTGAATTCACATTAGTTATTTTAGCTTTCAAATCTTCTAATGAACTAGGTTTGGTTGCATACACAATTGTTTTCACATGCCTCTATAGAAACACCTAATGGAGAAAATACGGGCGAACGTAGAGGCCAATAAAATGGTCCACCCCTTCCAATCCATCTGTTGAAATAATTCCTAATTTAGAAACAGTCTAACACACATAGCAAAGTGGCAAGAAACTCCATCTTGTTGAAACGCTGTATTATCTTTCAACTTTAACTGTTCAAGCTCATTTTTCAGAGATTATTTCCATTACAATAACAAATAAAGTTATAATTTTTTAAAGTGCACACAGACTTTATGGACATCCTGTATAAAACTTTGATAGTATAATAGGCAAAAGTTAAAAACAATTTTATAAAAAATAATTATTACTTAAGAAACACAGACACAAACATTTATATATTAATGTATATTTGAGAAGCAAACTGTCTTTAAAATATATTTCATTAAAATGGCAGACAAAAAAGTTTAAATATTTTAAAGATTTTTTCCAGCTTCCTAGCATTTTTCTCTTTTGGTATTCCTAAAATTTTACAAAACAGAAAAATGTTAGGATGCTAGAAAAACTATATATATATATATATATATATATATATATATATATATATATATAAGTGAATAGGGAACGAAGAAAAATTTACAACATTCAAAACATTAATTTAAAACAGTGCGCGATATAAAAGATAGTAATTACTATATGGTAATTACTATTCCCACTTCATCGGATCTATTCCTATTCCTCCCCACCCTATATACATTTCCTTTTTCGCCTTTTATTACACCCGAAAAAAGCTAGCCATATTCGCTATAAAAGACTATATCTTTTAATGTTAAATCCGTCTACAAAATTTTCGACACGTTTATTAATCAACTCTATCCCCTACCTATTCCCTCTTTTCGCTGAAAATTCTAAACTTATTCCCTTATCCCTCACCCCACCTCCATCTCACATACAACTCGCCAAATATAAGAAAAACACTTTCCATTAATTTACACATTACCTGATGAGATATTGTCATTTCAATGTCGAAACAAATTGTACACTTTGTAGTGGATAATAATTTATACATGTTCTAAACTATAATTTATACATATATATATATATATATATATATATATATATATATATTAGTCATTCACATACGAACCTGTTTCGCTGCAACAGAGCTCATCTATCCACTTGCTTCTGGCTCGGATCGAAACTCGACCGATTTGGTGTCAGCGGAGTTGCTACTCCCTAAGCCGTAGGTGCATGAAGCAAAAAAAATGGAAATTCTAACGTGTTGTATATAAGCAGTGTATACACACGCCTGTCACCGAAAGAACTCACTTCCTTTTTGAAGAAACACACACATATATATATATTACTTTACTCAGTAAGCATTGTTCTAATAAAAATTCTACCAAGAAATGAAAATATTAGTAATAAGCTGACTTAAATTTACTGTGTATGATATACTAATTAAAGAAATTTCTATACATTTTCTCTTAGTAAATTGCTTTCTCCTTTAATTAAATTATCCTTTATTATATTAAAATTATAGCCAGACGTATTAAGGTGAGTGACTTGAGCATTTCGTGTGTTGTTTTGTAATATATCCCTTTTATATTTCTACAATTCCTTGAGGTTTCTGCTACATATTCGTTGAGGCAATTACGGCATGGAATTGATTACATTCTTTCTTCAGGTTTTAGTTTTGTATTTTATTTTGTATTAATTAAGTCATTTACTGTTGATATTAAATACCTTTACAACAGTATTTTGTTAAACGCTTTTACGCCAACGTTCCTGCTAACTTAAATATATATCTGTCGACAAAATATCTGTTATAAAAAAATGAAAATAAAATATGCATGTATCATTAATGATCAATAGTTCCCCTCAAATTCTGCATATGTCAAGATTAAACGCATGTAACACGGCCGGTTATCATAATACTAGAATTTTAGTTACAAGTAAGGAATACAGTTTAAGAACATTCAAAGATTTCACATTATTAGAACAAGATTAAGATGTCAGACCATGGTAGAGCTTGTGGAATGACCGGGTTAGATATTGGGAGTTACTACTGGTGAGGATTCCGCGAAGGAAGATAACCAGTTGACAACTAATCTCTCCAGAAAATATGCTTTGTTCTGTTACATTTATGTTCGTTTCGGTCGTCTTTGTCAATATAATTAGCATATGTATTTCTTTAGGTCACAAAATTATGAAATTGTGATGTTTAATATTGCTGTAAATGGTTAATACTACTAGTATAGCAATAATAGGGTAAATTACTTTTGAATGTTCTCTTACTCTCTTGCAATGTGAATTTTTTTCTAAATATGACTCTCTTAATACGAATATATCTAATACGAGCATATCTGATGTTGAAATGTAGCGTTCTACAAATGTTTAAATGTAGCTAGCAGATTATTATTTTCAGCTATAATGGTTATATTCAGATATTGCTACTGACTGAGACAGTCGAAAGCACACACAAAGAACTGAACAGAAACATGATTTCGGGACAGATTATGAGCAATTTATTTTCTCGATAGAAGACAAATTATACGATCATTAGAAAAATCATCAAAAGGTTAAACATGCAGGCATTATTTGACAGGGGTGATTATGTGAATAAAATTTAGCAGCAGATTTATACAATACAATTTGATACATACACAGTTGTGCAAAATAATTGAAACACAACGAATAATGTCTAGCTAGGATCTTTCACACTTTCCTTAATCACATACACGCCGACTGTTGGCGTTGTTTTTCTCTTACGACCGCATTTTCCTTCAAGTTTCTGACTTGTTGAGCCAGTTTTTCATTCATCTTGATGATACGACTGACAGTTGAAAGGATGACACTAACTATATCCTCGATCTCTCTGTAAGGATTTCCAGTGTGTTAGTGCAGCGTTACAATTTTCGTACGCTTCCTTGGAGTAATTTCCATCAAATACAATGGCTGTAAGACAATTGACAGTCGAGACAGTAGTGCCTGATCCTGATAAGGACCTGATGCCAACACGGATGACGCAATATATTTCAAGGCAAAACAAATTTCATCATACACCCTGAAAATATATTCAAACTTCTGATCACCATTGCAAATAACATAATCAAAGAAAGAAATAGAAATTGATTACATCCTGTAACTCCAGTGGTTGTAAAACTAACTGTATGGTGAAAGAAAAGAAACTAAAGCAGTTGCTTCAATTAATTTGCACAAGGATGTATGATAGAATCAGATTTGGTTAAAGCCAAAGATCTTCTTATAGAAATATACAGGGTAATCTAACAAGTGTCTTACAAGTCTGGGTTTAATGGTTTGCCTAAAAGTAATATTCTTTTAGGGACTTATTCTCTCTGCAATTGACTTTAACCAACACAAATTAGTAAAATGCTGGATTTATTTGTTACAAATTATGCTGAAGATTTATACAGAGAGTTGTGTTAAAATTAATTTACAATCGCTAATTTTACGCACAATTGTCGCTTTTGTTCTCATAAAATGTTTACGACTTCCTTTGAAAAAAACATCTTGTTTACCTGTCTTCCTCCCACTGAAGAAATTGGACGTTTGTATTGATTCTTTGTACCGAAGATTCTGTCCTCAGTTGAATGAAATACATTCTGCTTTCATTAAATCAATTACAAATGCCAGCATATCTCCATAATATACTTCTGACAAAATGATATATAGTTAAATCGACGGGGTATCTAAAGATAATTCATTGAATACAGCGATAACCAATGTCTTTGCTGTGTTCTTACGAGAAACAGTGACTTGATTGCTTTAAGACACACATTTTGTCATGTCGGCTCTAAAGTAGTGTTCAAAATTTTTTAAATAAAATATTAAATGAGTCTTATTTGACATTTATTGAATGGAGAACAATAATGTACTTTCTTTTATAGATATCTTGATTCCTAATTGATCGGACTTGAGTTTTTTATGCTTGTCTATGACAAAAAATTTGCTTTATATACTCACTCGGATATTTTTTGCTCCAAGTAACGATAATTAAACCTCATTGAAATTTCTGTTCGTTACTTCCTATCAATTTGTACAAAAAACAGAATAACTTCAGTAATTCAATTTATTAAGAAATATTTGGGTAAAATGTGGTTATCCTATTTGTCTTGTACAACGTAGCATAGTTGCTAATATGACACAATACAAAAAAAAATTAATTAATCATCAGAAATTCCCCTGTACTTTCTTAATGTGTATTGGTAATACTACTAGGAGATTTTCAAAACACATTTTTACAGTATAAATGATATTTATTTACCTTCTAAACAGCACTGCTACATTCTGTTGGACAAGTTCATAATAATGCTCTTATTCCTAACATAAGTACTTCAGAAATTTCCATTTTTACATACCATTGTGTCACTGAAAATATACGCAGAATTATTTAAAGCTTGAATATCACCATAGGTTGATGTACTGATATATGTGTTGTCGGATATCTCAAAGAAAAAAAACCTCTGAAATATGTTAGAGAAACTCTTCCGGCAGTTACTGTTTGGACAATAATCCGCTAAGTAAAGTGGGCTTCACAAGAACCATGACAAACTATTTAAATGAAAGATGACAGGACTGAGAATGGTTGTTCTTTATGGGAGAGTGGTTACAGGCAGCCAAAATCAAATGACAGCATCTTGCGTTGCAAAATAGAAGTGGCGCACGCTAATTAAACCACTAACCCCACAAATTGCCCGGACGTTACAACGAAATTTTGTAACTAGAATAAAATATGCCTACTGCTGCAATTTCGTCTCATGGTTTTATTTCGTGGTTAACAATCTGGCCAAGGAGTTACATTGAAACCACAGGCTCTTTACTGGAAAAATATGCAACTTGAGAACAAACGTGGTTTATGGTGCAATCAACAACTCTCTATAAACATGTATGGCCTAAGATTAGAAACGAGTTACTTACTTTGCATAAGTATATTAAAATCCTGAGTTAAAGATGGCTGAGTATCCAATATATATATATATATATATATATATATATATATATAAATATAAATATATATATATATATATATATATATATATATATATATATATATATATTATACGTATGTTAATTCATACTAAGATCAATGGTAAGTTATCTGGCTGAAGTTAGGCACATGCAAAGTCTCCTCACAATACACACACATACACATGCATACACAAATCACACACTTACACACACATACATTTATATATACGTATTATTATTGTTATAATACTATCATACTGCAAAGCTAAAACTATCAAGTTTCGTTCCTCAATGCACCATATGAAGTATGATCCATTTACGGGATCATATATTAATTTATATTAATTAATCTTTAAGATGATACAATATCTTAGTTTAAAAATACTTTAACTCTTCACACAACTCATTCTGACTCCCATCAGAGATAGACATTAAGAGATTAAAAACGGTTGAGATTCTGAAGTCTGCATTGAAATAACGACCATTTTCATAGATGTTCATGTTTTCATGAAACCTAATCTATTGACAGTTACTATTTCGCTAAAATATGATATCTGACTGCGTGAAGGAAAAATATATATTATCAAATGTTGATTCATGTTTTGCACGTAGAAATTATTTAAATGGCAAATTGAGAAAAATATTTAAGCATTAATAAAACTCTGAATCGACACAAAGGAAATTTGCTGCACATGGTTATAAAGATAGAAATGTCAAATATTACATAAAATATTTTGGTCATCGAACATTTAATCGACATCACTCTCTCATTCTTAGATGTGACACATGCATGTATGTCTAGCAATAAATTTGCAACCTATTAAGTTAAGGTCAATTATGTTGCAAGATACCTATTAATATACCAATGCAGTCTGCTTTTTTGTACTATGCCATTAAATCTAAAAATATTTATTGCTAGCATAATAACGTAAACATCACTTTAGTCCGATAGTATTCCAAATGCATCATCCAAAATATTTTCCTAGCAATTTTCTGGTATATAATGCTTTTATTATGATTGAGCTGTTTAGAGAGAAAAATTTTAAAAACAGTAACCACTTCTGCGATTACTGTGTTACTCTTCAAAATGAATTGAGTTCTCTCGGTGACAGACGTGTTTATACACCACTTATATATATCACGCTAAAATTTCTCCATTCTCATTCCATCTGCCCATGGCTTAGGAAGTAGGGGCTCAGACTGACACAACATCGGTCTAGTTTAGATCTCAAATGGAAGCAAGTGGATATGTCAAGCCACATTGAATAGCTGTGATACATCGAAATAGGCTTGTATGTGGATGATTAATATATATATATATATATATATATATATAGTGTTAAACTGTGATGATGCTTTGTGCCAATATTTCTGGAATTTCAGAGGTTTCTTGGTAGCAAGAAACTATTCCAAGCAGGTCATATAATGCTTGAAATTGAGATAGGGATTGAAGAATAATAGTATTAATGTACATTATTTTTTCCTCAACCGAGAAGATTTATTTGCAATTTTATTAAGAAAAGAAACAAAATCTCTGAGGGGGAGAAATCATCACAAAAAATTTTGAAGTCAGCATAACTGTTAAAGGAATAACTCCCCTATTTTAATCCTCTCTCTCTCTCTCTCTCTCTCTCTATATATATATATATATATATATATATATATATATATATATGTATATATATATATTCGGGCAAAACAGATCCGTCTGCGTATAACTATGTCGTTCTCACACCCTAATGGAGGTTTTGAAAAAACAGTAACTACTCAAGCATCTACTATGCTTTCCCCAGTAATTAATCAGAACACTCTCAGTTACTGGCGTAAGTTTAGATGGTATATCACACGCTAAAATCTGCCTTCTTCTACCGAGCGCCCATAGCTCAGAGGTAGAATCGCCGACTGATGTCGGGTTTCAATCCTGGCTAAAAGCAATTAGATGCATAACCGTACTGATGAGCTGTGATACAGCAAAACAAATCTGTATGCGGATGACTAGAATATATATATATATATATATATATATATATATATATATATATATATATATAGTCCAACCGCCACTTGATATAGTGGGTTACTGTGTGGTATTATATGGGCTTAATGGCGAGAGCTGAAGTTTTTCTACAATTCTGCAAAGATAACGACTAAATCTATTCTTGAAGAAGTCTAGATTAAATTAGTTAATAACATTTGAGAGACGTTAGGGATATTGAATGGAAGTCGACTCTAAAAGGAAAAAGAAAGATAATTTTAAATATGAAATAACGGATAAACCGCTACGTCTTTCGTAAACACAGGAAAGTTGGGTGAACTAGTCGATATGTGAACCTATTTTATCCTATTGAGAGGGTAAAACAATAATTAGTAAATAAAATTACGGAGTTCAGGAGGATACTTTAGAAGTATAGAAGTGGAATAAACTTTGGAAAAAACCGAAAACCCAATCTCCAGAAGTCAAAAATGAATAAATAAACTGTAAATAAATTAAGGAATCTAGGCGGAGATGATGCATATAAGAAAAAAGGGATAAAATTTAAATATGAATTCAGAACAATGAGTAGACAATGGTGTTCAAGGTGTGATGGTCTTTGTAAGATAGGTGGGGTAAAGTGTAATATTACTTCCTAGTGTAAACATTAGGGGAGAGTTTGTGAACTGAAAGTATATATTTAGTTTTAATATTCTTTTAATCATTTCACCCAAAGCAAAGCAATAAAGTCACAAGGAATCAAGAGGTCAGTGAGTATAGAGAATACGAGAAAGAAACTACTTTTCAGGAGAGAGGGCAATAATATAAAGAGAGAATTAAGAAGACTTTATCGGACTGTATTTGTTTACGTTTTTGCAACTGCACATACGCACAAATAGGAGACGCAGTAATATATATATATATATATATATATATATATATATATATATATATGTCCGTGAAAGCTCGAGTTGTTGTTCTTGATATATCTAAAGCATTTGACAAGGTCTGGCACGCCGGCCTTCTGCTCAAGCTACAGGGTTATGGTACCACTTGAGGATTGCTTGGTTTGATCAAATCTTTTCATTCAAATTGCAAAATGAGGATCGTCTTAAAGTGCATGCCTCCACATCCTACCACACAAACGCTGGCGTCCCCCATGGCTCTATCCTAGGCCTGACGCTCTTTCTGATCTTCATAAATGATCTCGACATTACCAAATCCCAAGGAGGCATCTATGCAGATGACACCACCATCTACTCTTAGCATCAGTAAGAAATCTGGCTAGGCTGACAAACACATCCTTGCTGATGATCTTGAGCAGGACCTCCACTTTGTGGTAGAAATGACTTGTAAATTTCAATGGTTCTAAAACGAAGTTACAATCTGTCAGCCATCACAGGCAGTACCTCTGCTACTTATGAGCATGGACCAAGCGAGTTTGTCTGCGCCTTTTCGGCCTCACCTTCTCTTCCGACTCTAAGTAGAACCATTACATTGAATCAGTAGCTAAATCCACTGCTAGTAAGTTTGGGTCACTATGTCTGGCCAGGAAGTTTGTTTCCGTGTGACTCCTGCTTGCACATATACTAATCAACCATCCGACCGTGCACAGAAGATTGTTGTCATATCAGGTTGGCCGCCCCTGTTGTTTATTTCAGGGTTCACAACAGGCTCTAAAGGAGAATGTGTGATGTGATCGGTCCAGACGTAGCAGCCCTACCCCAAACACTTTCTCACCGGCGTGATGTGCCTTCCCTCTGGGTCTTCTACAAATATATTTATGTCTTCTTCTCCGACGAACTTAGGTCACTGGAGCATCCTACACAAGAACCTACTCGAGTAACCAGACTGGCAACAAGGTCCCACCCTTTTACAGTTAAATCTACCAAATGCAGCGGACAATTCTACTCTATCAGGTTCTTTTCTCGCAGTTCCCGCATGTGGAACTCCCTTCCGTATACTTGCTTTCCTGACGGCTACAACCTCCAGTAATTTGATTGCAATGTCAATTCCCATCTCTTATCCACTTGACAACCAGTCCTTCCCTCATCCTTACTACATCGCCCTGTGTATCTTCTTTTTCTTTCACGTTCTGCCTTATCAACTGTCATCACAGCTGTATTCCCACTTTTCTCTTTCCCTGTAACTCTTTCGGTTCACTCTTCGCTCTCCTCCCGCTTAAAATTTTACTCTCTTATGTAGAGCCCTGTGCATCAATAGCAGTACCGCTATGCTTGGCGTGAAATCTTTAAAAAATAACTATATATATATATATATAGTTTTTTTTTAACCATTTCAATTGGATAAAATTTCCATTTAGCCAGTTGGAATTCATCTAGAAAGATTTTACTGTAGTCTGTTAATTTAAACTTTTAATATTTTTTCAACGCTTGAAGGAAGTGTTTTACATCAGGTAATAAAATACTAACCTACCGAAAATTAAATTTTATAGATTGGAAGATTATTTTTGTCTATGATTAGAATCTTTTTCGAGAATTGCCAATGGTCAGTATGTTTCACGAAATATGGTAGAAAAATTCCAGCATCTAAGACTAAATTAGAATTTACAGCAATTAAAAATGACGTTAAAAATATCGCACGTATAAATTCAGATTGACCGTTGTAGAGGACGTCAGATTTTTATCGATTTATGTTAGAGTTGTAGACATCTAAAAATGGCGAAATTTTTAAAGACATTTTGCAGAACGTACTAATCATTCACAATTCATAATACTAGCAATCATGACAGTCGATCCTACTTGAATGCATCACATTAACTTTCGACATTTTATTATTTTTAATCCTGATTCCTGATGTCAAAATATTACGACGGAATTTAGAAAAACAATAGAAAATTTTAAATTTACAAACGGGTCAGGTGTACCATATATAATTTAAGTGCAGTAAGAGAATTGCAACATAGTCTCATCTTACAGGTGAACTGGCAAGATGTAACGGTAATTTTTGTACTACCATTTTCTCCTACAGCACATCTCGATTGTTGAAGACACTTCCGGCTGTTTGCTTCTCAGTCAGTTTTAAATTTCAATACTTTAAATTCAACGTCAATCGTTATTTTATGTTTTCTTAATGATAGGTTTTTGCTCTCTCTTTAATAGCATGCATTCCCGGTATTCTCTAACATTGATAACCCCATGCATCTTATAAATTGTATTGCTTTACTTGAGAGAAATGATTATGATATCCACTGATGAGTGGATGGAGTGATTAAAGGGTTTTTTCCTTCAACGGAACTCTTAATATGTATATTAATACTATCTATCTATCTATCTATCTATCTATCTATCTATCTATATATATATATATATCTCTCTATATATATATATAGATATATATATATATATATATTGTCATCCACAAACAGATCTGTTTCGCTGTATCACATCCCATCATTACGCTTATATATATTAAAAACAGAAGTAGGGGTTGATCCAAGGAAATAAATTGGCATAGAAGAAAAAGTGCAAGGAGCCGTGCACGTTTATTTAAGTGAAGATTTATTATGTGAGCAGATCAGAAATTTCATATGTGTGCGTATTTGCTGGTTCTTTTTCACACTCGCACGTTAAATCTCCTCCGTCACACTTCGTTGGCCATAAAGATTTTTATACTCACTTGCAAAATTTGATTTCGTCTTCATACTTCCAAACTGCTTACAGCGATTTTGATTCAGTTCTAATGTACGGGTCATCTAATTGTTTTGTTGTATTTGAAATATATTCTGCAACTGATCTGGATTTCTTTTTCTGATCGCTTTTGAACTTTGTGTGTATCTTAGGTTTTTCATGTTATTTTTTGTTTTTTTAGTAAAGGACTGTGTTTTTGGATATTTTTCCTGCATCATGCACGTGTCATGATTTGCATTTTGGTAGATAGGCATTACTCTGAATTTATCTCCACTACATTCGTGAAAATATTTGGAGACGTACAACAACATGTTATTGTTAGTTTAATATTACTTCTTTGCAGGGCCGCTCTTTTATTCCGGCCTTGTGTCGCCTCCACGTATATTTTTGCGCATTCATCACATTTAGGAGTAGAAATTACATTTTTAGAATTGCAGCTCACGTTTGTTTTTATTTCGAATGTAGATGTTTTTGCGAACATGAAAAGTTTTCCTTCTATTTTTGTTGCATAAGCCACATCATTTTTGTTTCATTTTGTGACATCCTGTGCTGTCTGCTTCTCGAATGTTGATGAGGTTAGTATGTTTTTTAAATTTTTAGTTGATTTTTAATTATTTTACTTGTCTTTAAGTTTTCCTTTATAATATTTTTTTTGTAATTCTGTGTGTCTTTTTTTTCTTTGTAAATAATTCTGAGTTGCTTTTTTGTGTGGAGACGTATGCTAGAATATTTTCTTATTTTTCATGATTTTTTTTTAATTTCGAGGAGACTCTAATGAGATTTCTTCTGCGAGTTAGAAACCTTTGTTTATTAGTGGAGCGGGGTATCATCTTATTTCTGGTGTTTTTAGAAGTTTGTTTAGGGTTTCGTCAGCTACAATTGTGCCAATTTGTTGTACTAGGGAGAAGGGGATGGATTTTATACAAATTTTAAGGTGATGACTCTTGAAATGGAGATATTGTTGGGTGTCTGTGGGTGAATGATAAATATCTGTGATGATGTAATTGTTTTTGTTTTTATGAGTATGTCTAGGACTGGCAATTCATTATAGCCATATTCTAGTGTGAATTTCATTTTGAGGTGCATGTTTTGGAGTAGATTGTTTAGTTTATTTATATCTCCTCATGTTGACCTCTGAAAAGATTAAAACAGTCATATAGATAACTTTTCCATAATTTAGCAAATTCAGTTTTTATGTTCTCCCAATGTTTATGTCCTATATGGTTGTATAGGCTTTCTTCTTGATATGCTCGTGTGAGTGTTGCACACACACACACACACACACACACACACACATATATATATATATATATATATATATATATATATATAAACTTGTTTATGAATAGAACTTTGTCGGTGTATGTGTCCGTGTGTGTGTGTCCGTTACATATAGACTCCGAAACGGCTGAACCGATTTTCTTGAAAATTTACACAGTTCTACTATAAGCGTCTGCGAGTGTTTTGTGTCGAGGTGCCCCCGATAAATATCGAAAATCTTAATCAATTTAAATGGTCCGATTTTAATCAAAGTTGATACACTCATAGACAAAGACTTATGAAACGATATTCAAAAGTTTCAAGGTTGCTGTTATTACAATAGTGCAGAAAATCGATAATAAATATATATAAAAGGCAAGATGTTTGTGTGTTTATCTGTCTGCATGTCTTTTATACAAATGTTTGTGTGTTTATCTGGGTGCATGTCCTTTATACAAATCCACAATTTTTATCCGATTCTCACCAGACTTCACGCAAATATTCTTTAGGCTGAGTCTGAGCTCCAGGACCATGGATTAGTTTTAAAGCTTTCATTAGATCCGAGCAACGTCAGGCTATACTGCTAGCATATATATATATATATATATATATATATATATATATATATATATATATATATATATATATTCTGGCCAGTTATGTGCTAGAGGTAAATTTCAATGCCCAATTTTATGTTTCACCTTCCGTTTTTCCTTTAATCAATTAATATTAAGTCCTCTCAGTTGCAAAGGACAAGGATGAGTACAGATTCTCTCCCAACTCTTCTTTAATTCGTCTAGAGTATTCGCAAACTACTTCCCATCTAGAACTGAGCGACGTTTATATTACCCACTCGCTGGCCTTCAACATAATTTGAAAGCTTGAACTCCATAGGTCAAGCGGGATGACAGAATCCCAGTCATCGTCTTACAAAATGTGCTTCTGAACTCTCCTCTCTCTGCTTTAAATTCTACAAATACTGTTTCTCTGATTCTTGATTTCCTGTCTGATGAAAGTCTTATTTTGTGTTTGTTGTTTTTAAGAACTCGAGAGAACACTCAGACTCCTCCAATTAACGCTTTATCCGCCTCTTACCGAATGATGACAAAGTGTTCGAGTCCATCATTAATACTGACGTAGTTCAATATCTCAAAGCCCTCTGCCTACTCACTGACAGACAGTATGGCTTCCGCTTTGCCAGGTTTACCGCTGATATGCAAACTACATCGCTGAGTACGTATAACAGGCACTTGATCAGAACGATGAAGCTCAAGTTGTTGCCCTGGATATTTTCAAAGCATTTGAAGGTGTGTGGCACGCTGGCATTCTACGCAAGCTCCAGATCTATGTTATATCTGGACGCTTGTTTGACTAAATCAAATCGTTCTTAGCGAGTCATTTAATGAAATTCGTACTGAATGGGCATTATTACAGATACTATCCTAGGAAGGGGAAATATTACTCTAAGCGCTAAACTAGGTCCTACGCTTCTTCTGATATTAATCAATGATCTCCCTGATATAAAAGAAAGAAAGAAAGAAACCAGTCAAAATGTACCAGATAAATCTCAGGCCGCCTATTAAACATAACTGTTCCGGTGGTCTGCATTCACGCCTTCCCACTTTCTCTTTTTGTTATCTTATCTCTCTTTTAACCTATTCACCTTCTCCCGGTCCACAAGAAGAAAGAGAGGAACAAAAACTTTACTACTACATAGTGATACACGCAGGAAAACATAGATTTATCTTTTCCTGCAACAATCATATTTCGCTGAGACAAACGGACTCTGAACTCTTATCTGCTCTTTCTTTCAGAACATCTTCGGTCTTATAATTCCATAAATACAAATTGAATATTATTCTGCTTGATAAATAAATTTTAACTTATTTTTACAAAGGAGACAACTTTATCTTTTCAAACTTCTGTTAATTTTAACTTGTGAGGAGTTCAGTTATGTTTGGTACAAGACCAGTTTGATAAATATTATCGAAGTCCCTACAAAACTAAAAAAGTTAACAACTACTGCACCTTCTGTAATGAATTTCAGCTTAACATCAAGAAGATGATCAGAGAACTAGAAAGTATTGTTGTTATTACAAGAATAAATAGATATAATGTGTCTATATTATTCAATGAAACTAGTTATAATAAAAATATACCTCCTAATCTCTCTCTCTCTCGCACACACACACACACACACATATATATATATATATATATATATATATAGGACGAAGAAAAACATTCGATAAATATAAAACAAAAATAATAATAATAATGATATTACAAATAATAATATTTATGTGTATATTATTAATCTTTTAAACAAAATAGAAGCATGGTCCAGACAAAAAAAAAAAAAATAACATGGCCGTTTGTGAGAAAATATTTTTCTCGTACATATTACTGATGAAATTTAGTAGTTTGTACCTAGTTTTTGCCACTTGGTTGAAGATAGCATTTTGTGGACACTGTATTCACTGAGTATGGGTAAATGTCTATGCAAATGTAGAATGTGTGAGTCTTTTTCAAAAGTATTTTCTTTTTAATCACACACAGACACATATATATATATCAAGCATATTTTCTCATTTCTTGTATTCAGTCAGTTAAGTGCCATACGTGATACACGCTTGGGCGATCATGTCTCGAAAGAGACATGACTGACTAGGCCGAAGATTATCCCGCAGTAGGTTGCCATTGCTTTCTGCGGTAGACTGGTTGCCGACCAAGGCTATAGAACCCAATCTGTCCTGCTATTTAACCCATAACTGGAAGTAAGAGACGGATTAATACCTTTCCCAAGGGTATTTGCGTGTAAGTGAATACAATGGATTCAACTGGAATTCGAACTCGGCTCCCCCGGCTTCTCTTTCCGAGCCGATATCCACTGTACCACAACTGAGATTTTAATGTATTTTATTATTTTTGTCTCTCTAGAAAATGTAGCTGATATTGTAGGAAGTTGTTACTGTATGCACTTTTGTCGATACTTTGAATCAATACTGTAATAAAACGAAAAGATTCGGTCTGTCGATATGAGTCATCACTGTATAGAGATGAGTTGGAAGGGGCTGTGATTATTGTTACCATGCGAGCCTCACTATGTCCTTTCGTTTGCTTCCAAATCCTACATCCTTTTGCATGTAATTATATATGCGGAGTTGAAGTGCTACCCTCAAAAGAGGCTTAAAGTGCATTTATCAAAGTTGCTCGTTGTGCTGATCCAATGCTATCGGCAGTGACTTGTTTGCTTTTACTATTAGTATCAGCATTATTACATTCACAGTTGCTATATTTATTAGTCATTGATATTGACAAGGAAAGAATCTGTAACACACACATAAATAGGAACCAAAATTTAATGATTAGAATCGTTTAATACTCAAGTATTATTTCAACTAAAATCAATCGATATAAAATCTAAGGTGCTTTAAGTTTTGTGACATTGAATTTACTCGTAATGATACTTTTATTTTCGATTATAATTATTAAATTATGATCTCTATTTTAAAATTTAAAGAAAAATTATATGCACACACACACACACACACACACACACACACACACACACACACACACACACACACACACACACACACACACACACACACATATATATATATATATATATACGTAAATTAATAAATATACATATGGGTATACTTATACACTCAAATATACGAACATATATATAAATATTATTTCTAGTGTTAATAAAACTCAATGTAGTAAAAATAGAAATATTAATCACACACACACACACACACACACACACACACACACACACACACACACAATTAGATGTTATCAAGTAAATAATTGGACCAACTGCATAATAGTAATTACATTACTACTACTGATAGGGACTGGTCTAAAAAATGAAACTGCCGAAAATATGAGATTTGTCTATTAAACGGCCAGTGTATGACTGAATATATTATTTATCGAGTTTGCATCTACTTGGATGATGATATTAAATTTTATTTTAAATCAACAGCAAATAAGTAAAAATGTTGCTTCAATTAGCTTATGTCGTTTTTAAACAATAGTACATGCAGTAAAGTCACGGGTTTAACTATGTACTATGAGCGATGACAAGAAAAAGAATCTAATCATTAACTAGAATATCGTCGCTAAAACAAAATCTTATAATAGATGTAACATGAGTCTTTTAAAAAAAATTCTCATCTTAAATCAAATAAATAACCGTAATTTACTAAAGAAAAAAATGAATTAATGATCACCTGCAACCATAGAAAAATAATCATTCATACACTAGGCCCAGTTTAACAGATATTTAATATGCGTTTGTTTCTTTCATTCTCAGTCTCTTGTTGTCTTCGTTTTTTTCTTCCTTTTCTCCGCAAATATTCATTATTAATAATAACCGAATTGTTACATTTTTGTGCTAATTCCGACTGTAAAAATAATAAATTCGGATTATATCTATATAAAATTTCCGATTTCCTGATAATTATATTATTATTATTACTATTTCTATGAGGGCAGTATGATAATCTTAATGATGATGACTATAATAAAATACTAAAAAAAATATAATACTAATAAAAATTTTAATAAAAATAATGACATCAGATTTTAAGTATGTTAGTACTAAATATTAAACGATAATAAAGGATTAAAAATATAAAGAATATTAAATATAATGTAAAAAGAACATTTAAAAAACAAGATATATAAAAATAATAATAATAAAACAATTAATATAAAGTTAATTTTTATTTTAAAATAACAAGATTTAGAATGTATAAAAACTACAGAATAAATAATTGAGTACATTCAGAAAATTATTGGAGGCTCATCTTAAGGGATTATACTATATAACTATTTGCATATTTAACCAGTTACATGCACATATCCAAATTCTGGTAATCACGCAAGCACATACCTCAAACGACATACACATATAAACAAACATGTATACATATACATATAAATATACATGAGCGCACACACACACACACACACACACACACACATATATATTCACACATGCACATTTTTTCCTATAGACATATATTTATACGTATCCTTTCATATTAATCATAAAGTTAGTATAACTACAACTTAATTAAAATTAATAATTTTTTGGCTAAGAAAATTGGGAGTATTTGTAAATCCATGTGTCAGTCAACAATTGGTGATTACATTTTAAAACCGTTGAGAAATAAGTTTTGCGTCTACATGTCGATATTGGGAAAACATGAACACTCAAAAAACAAAAAAGGCTTTACGTCAAAATACAACTGACCGAAGACAACAATTTTTTATTAGGCCTGCCCTGGGATGACGTAATTGTGTGAAGCTTGACAGTGTGTGGACTTATAAATAAAAAAGACAGTGTTTATCCGGCTCGAGAGAGACAGAGGTAGAGAGCAGATAAGATCAGAGGAGAAGAGGACTCTAGAATAAGTCGTATGTGCGTGTCTCTCTGACCATTCTATACACACAAGCGTTTTTTGATTGCAAAGAATAAACCAGTGGATATATTTTGTACACACGTTGTCCGTCGTATTTCAAGCCGTTCATCGACATTGGCCCCTGGCTCCAGGTATACCAAATATATCCCCGATATATAACAGTGTGAGTTAATAATTTTGTGCCTATTTTTGGTGCATGAATACTAGAGATCTCAAGGGTGGTTCTGTTGAAAATTCCCTTAAGGAGTTTATTTTGGTAAAAATACTGGTCTGTTATATTAAGAAAATATCATCTAATATTTTAATTTAATGATAGAATGATAGATTAAACCATATTATTTTGCTTTTTCTGATTTTGGTTATATTGTCTTGTATTTCTTAACGGTTGGCCATCGAACGCATGCTGTTTAACTCGACTATATTCTGTAAAAAGTGGTTAAATTTCTATTTTTTCTTCAGAAATTTAATTAAACCAACTTTTCAATGTTAGCTGCTTGTGGTAAGTCAACCGGGATTCAGTCTGTTTTTCTGTAATTTTTGGAAATTTTTTTTTTCGTTTTTTATTCGTCTTTGAATTTTTTTTTTTTTGGTCATTTAGTTTGTGTAAATTATTTTGTAATTCAAGGTTATTTTTGACTGAAGATAAATAGTATCACGGTTCAATTATTTTCATTAGTGTTGTCTTGTAGAAGAGTTAAATTTCTGTCTTCGAGACATTCAATTCGTAACGGTTGGCCAGCGAACGCATGCTGCTTAAGTCGACTATATTCTGTAACAAATGCTTTAATTTCTATTTTTGTCTTAAGAAATTTAATTAAATCAACTTTTCAGTGTTAGATGCTTGTGGTAAGTCAACCGGGATTCAGTCTGTTTTCTGTAATTTTTGGAAATTATTTTTTTTCGTTTTTTGTTCGTCTTTTATTTTTTTTGTCACTTAGTTTGTGTAAATTATTTTGCAATTCAAGGTTATTTTTGACTGATACAAGTTAAAACTTTGTAAACCTCAGTCACTTTTTTTTTCTTTCTTTTAATTTGAGTAGATAGTTCCTACTATCGCCCGGTCTCACACTCCACCCACTTCTTTTGAATGAGTTTAGAGGTGATCGTCTTGTTTCTTGTTTAGGAAAAGGTTCCCGGTTCTTCTCCGGTCTTAGTGTTAGTTCAGCTGGAAGCTCTTTGCAGTTACGGAGTATGGTGGCAACGTCTTTACATTCTGAGGGTACCGGGTTGGCAGTTTCCTGGTTGCTGCTTCCGACTGTTAGTTAGGGGCCCGAACTATTGCGTAGCGTCTTGAGAGGCTGCTCTGATCAACAGTTGAATAATACCGGGGTTCTTGTAGTGCCATATCGCGCATGGACGGGCGTCCCTGCATGAAAGATCGGTGGGCAACCCCGAGGCCACATTATGTTGTAGGCCGAGCCAGTCTCCATCCTTCACAAGTTGCAAACGATTGACCGACTGATTCTATTCTAAGACCTCTCCTTAACTGAATCACTATGGAAAAAAGCAAACATAATAGCAAAACTAAACCAGCTCTTTTGAAAACGCCCAAATCTGTCTGCATCTCTTTCACTAACATACGCGGCAACCGCACCAACTTCCTCGGCGTAGATTCATTCCTCCATAATAACTCACCTTATATATTAGCCCTATGTGAAACTAATCTTAACCCTTCTATCCCCTCATCTGAGTTCTACGTTCCTGGCTACCTTCCCCTCTTAAGGAAGGACTCCAATATTCATATGCATGGGCTTGGTGTCTATGTCAGCGAACACCTTCCCTTAGCTAGGGTGTCATCTTTTGAATCCCCAGATCATTCTTTCATGTGCTTCCGCCTCTCACTTCTCAGTTCGATTAGCTATCTCTTCTTTCGCTACCGCTCTCCTTCCTCCCCTGACTGTTAGTTATTTGTCATCATTTTTGACAATATCGACAAAGCCATTTCTTCCCATCCCTCTGCCCATGTATTCGTGTTTGGTGACTTTAACGCCCACCACACCAAGTGGCAAGAGAACACTGTAGTGTTCGTCAATATTTCACTCCACTCCCGCCCGACCCATGAAACCCAGACAAGTAGAATATCCTACTGCTATCAAAGAGCACACTGGGATTCGTTCCGATACTTCTTCTGTGACATCCCTTGGAACAACGTCTTTAGTCTTCCCATCGAAGAATGTGCATCCGAGGTCTCCTCCTGGGTTAAGGCTGGCATCGATGCCTTCATCGCTGCTAGGAAATTCCAGCTTAAATCTCATTCGTTTCCATGGTTCTCACCCGCTTGCTCGGCTGCCATTGCCCACCGGAATCATTTCGTCCGACTCTACGCGTCGGACCAAAACAGGCGCCTTTTCACTTCAGCTCGTAATTAGTGTAAAAAGATAATTAACGAAGCTAAAATGTTGTTTGCTGACAGAATGAAGCAACGCATAGCATGCTCTAAATTCAGCGCTAAAGACTACTGGCGACTCTGTAAAAGAGTACTTAACAAGAGCAAGTCCACAATACCCCCTCTAATCAACAAATTTGAGGTCCTCACCTCCCCAGCAGATAAGGCTGAATGCTTTGCCCGCAGATTCTCGAACAATTCGAGTCTGGACTCGTCTGGAGTTTTTACACCCGACTTCTCACCTAGAACCGAGGGACAACTGTATGATGTCCACATTACACCTTCGCTTGTCTCTAAGATAATCTTAAAACTTGACCCTCACAAAGCGAGCGGTGGGGAGGGAATCCCAACCATTGTCTTAAAGAAATGTGCCCCTGAACTCTCCTCTGTCCTTTCTAAGCTCTACAACTTCTGTCTATCTGCTTCCTGCTTTCCTGCCTGTTGGAAATCTTCCTCTGTAGTTCCTATATTTAAAACCACTGGAGAACACTCGGACCCTACAAATTACCGCCCTATCAGCCTTCTTCCGATCTTTGGCAAAGTGTTCGAAGCCATTATCAACACCGAGGTGGTTCAGCATCTAACAGCACACAGGCTCTTCTCTGACAAGCAATATGGTTTCCGCTTCACCAGGTCTACTGCTAACGACCATCACCGAGTACATATACCAGGCACTCGGCAGGAATGGCGAAGCCCGAACCGTTGCATTGGATATACCTAAGGCGTTCGACAGAGTTTGGCATGCTGGCCTTCTCTGTAAACTACGGAGCTATGGTATAACTGGACATTTGTTTGAACTAATCCAGTCATTCCTCTCTAACTGCACAATGAAGGTGGTATTAAACGGACATGCCTCCCAGAACTACCATGCAAACGCAGGTGTCCCCCAAGGCTCCATCTTAGGTCCTACACTCTCCCTGATATACATTAATGATCTACCTGATTCCATAAGAGCCCAAGTAGGATTGTACGCCGATGACACCACAGTTTACTTTCGCCTCCTACAAAAATCTGGTGAAGACGTCAAAGCTATCCTCGCAGCCGAGATTGAAAAAGACCTCCAATCCATAGTGGACTTGGGTAAGAAATGGCTAGTAAATTTTAATGCTTCTAAAACGAAGCTACTCTCAATTAACCATCACCGACAATCTCAACTACCTCCCATTAGCATGGACCAGGCTTGTCTCCCAGAGATTAAATCACTACGCTTCCTTGGTCTCACACTTTCAGCGAACCTCAAATGGAATAACTCTATCGAATCCATTGCTAAATCTGCTGCTATGAAAGTCGGTTCTCTGTGTAGGGCCCGGAAGTTTTTTCCGTCTAAATCTATCCTGCACATATATAAATCTACCATCCGCCCGTGAATTGAATACTGCTGCCATGTCTGGTCGGGTGCCCCTGCTATTCTCCTCGGGATTCTCGATAAGGTTTAGAGGAGGGTCTCTAATGTGATAGATACCGACTTGGCAGACCGCCTGCAGTCTCTCTCTCACCGGCGCGACGTGGCTTCCCTGTGTCTCTTCTATAAATACTTTCACAGCTTCTGCCCCAATTAACTTAGATCACTGGTGCCCACTAAATACGAATTTGCACGAGATACTAGATTGGCAACTAGATCCTACCCTTTTACAGTGAAACCGATAAAATGCAACCGCAATTTCTATTCCAACATTTTCTTTCCTCGCACTTCCCGACTGTGGAATTCCCTTCCACACGATTGCTTCCCCGACGGCTACAATCTCCAGGAGTTTAAATGTAAGGTCAATAGACACCTCCTAACACACTAATCTGCTCCCATTCTATCAAACACTCTTCCCATCGTTATCCTTACTCTTCTGTCACCTTCATCCTGACATTCCCTATGTCTAACCACACCTTCTCTTTACCTTCCCCAATGTAGCCCCATGCGCAATAGTGGCAGTGGAATTCCTTGTTTGGGGTGAAATGATTAAAAAAAAAATTCAAGGTTTCTTGGTAGACTAATACCTGTTTGAAATTTCTTTCTTGAGGGCTAAATTATACATTGATTTCTTCTCATTAAATATCTTTTACTGGACTATAATTTATTAAATCTAATGTTTACTATGTTAGGGATTTCATTAATTATTGACTGAAGGTGATTGGAGTTGACATTAATGTAAATAAGAGATTAAAATTCTTTATAAAATTGTTATAATATATTGTTAGAAAGATTGAAATTGATATCTAAGAAATTTACCATTTTGAAGTTAGATGAGATTTCAATTTTGGAATATAGATATTGGAAAGCTCTTAAAATATTTTTCTGTATTCTGAGTGATAGAAAGCCGTTAATATTTGAGATAAATATAAGACCATCGTCTCTGAAAATAGCCACTTGATTGCGACCGATAATTATACTAAGCGTGTTTCATATGTAGATTTTTACCGATTCGGGCAGAGTCATACGCACCAGTTGCGATGTGAAATTTATCATTAAGATTTTTTTTGTCGAAGTGGAATCCTTATATACTAGTAAAGATTGTCTAAATGCTAAAACTTCAAGTGCATCTTTCGTAATAACATTGTAGATTTTAGAAAAATGTCAACATTTTAATCATAGATCTTAAGAAAATTACGGGTCGAAATTGATGATGAAATATTTGATAATTGTAGATTTATTTTTGTTTTCCGTATTTTAGAACCATTGTTGTTTTAGTCTGACTGTATTGTGAATGAATATCTGAATTGTGGTTTCACAAAATGAACCATATATGACCTTTAACCTAAATTTCATTTCTTAGAGAATAATATTTACCATCATGTCCTGAAATGGAAATCTGGTTGCGTCAACCAACTTATATCACATCACAATGCCTTTACACATGATTTTGTTAGGCTTAGTTGAAGAAAAGCTAGTAATATGCTTATTATGTATTAAAAAAAAATTAAACTTACTCTGCATATAAAAGACACATTTTTACTGAGGATGAATTTATTCAATTTGTATTCAATGAAACTTGTCAAGGTGACCTACTTTGTCTGTCCAATATGCGGGAAACTTTTTTCTGGGATAAATATTTCATTTAGAACTTAAGCTCGTTTGCAAGCTGACAATTCAGTATGTAAAAATTAATGGAACTGTACCATTTACAACAATCAGCTTGTATGGGCCATATCTATTCAGAAAGCAGCTGATCTTAATACTTATAAGATTCTCAGTCCTTTTCTATTAGCTGATTTTTTTTGGTGGGTGGGGGGTATCTCTCGTTGCCTTCTTCATCGTTTTGAATTTAGAGTATTTCATCATTTCGACTGACTTAGCCGCACCAAGAATAAAGATTTTACTTTACTCTGCTATTTACGGTATTGCTAGATGAAAAATTAATGTATTCGTAAATCTCTAAAGGTGTCAAGACGACTGTAAATGTCGATTGCTATTGACTCCAGCAATATACTGTAAATTTTCAACAACAACTTTAACGCAGTTTGTATTAATATTCTTCTCATATATTTCTCGTGTTTTGGTGAGAGTTCTTATTGTGCAGGTTTAAAACTGCAAGATTCTGAACATTAGGTTCAATACATTTTCATTTCTTGAGTAAATATTAAGTCTCTATTACACTTCGTCAGTTACGTGGCTTACTTGATACACGCTTGTCTTTTTTTTTATTCATGATTGCCTAAGCAGAAGATTTTCAAACATTAGTTTGCCATTTCTTTCTGTGAAAGCCTGGTTGCCAAACGGTGCTACTATTTGACCCATATCTAAAGGAAAAATGATTAATACTGTTGCGAAGGGTATTTGGGTAAGTGAGTTCAACTAGAATTCGAATCGATTCACCGATTTCTCATTTCGAGCCGATAACCATTGCACTACAATTAAATTATTTGACATATAATATCTGGTGCACAGAAGTAGCAACTTCGACAATTGTTTTGAGCATATTCTAAACGCAAGTTACGAACTATAAATACTATGTACCGTATTATCTACTAGGACATATGCTTACATTCTTTAAGAAAAAAGTAACTAAAAGATGTCGGGGTTTGAATCAACAGGAATGACTGAAACTTCAAACCAAAGATAGCTTACTTAAACTGAATATAATGTTCTGATATCTGATATGAACTCATAGTGTATTCATTTTTTAAATCTTATTTTATTTTCTTGAGTAAATATTAAGTCTCTATTACACTTCGTCAGTTACGTGGCTTACTTGATACACGCTTGTCTTTTTTTTATTCATGATTGCCTAAGCAGAAGATTTTCAAACATTAGTTTGCCATTTCTTTCTGTGAAAGCCTGGTTGCCAAACGGTGCTACTATTTGACCCATATCTAAAGGAAAAATGATTAATACTGTTGCGAAGGGTATTTGGGTAAGTGAGTTCAACTAGAATTCGAATCGATTCACCGATTTCTCATTTCGAGCCGATAACCATTGCACTACAATTAAATTATTTGACATATAATATCTGGTGCACAGAAGTAGCAACTTCGACAATTGTTTTGAGCATATTCTAAACGCAAGTTACGAACTATAAATACTATGTACCGTATTATCTACTAGGACATATGCTTACATTCTTTAAGAAAAAAAGTAACTAAAAGATGTCGGGGTTTGAATCAACAGGAATGACTGAAACTTCAAACCAAAGATAGCTTACTTAAACTGAATATAATGTTCTGATATCTGATATGAACTCATAGTGTATTCATTTTTTAAATCTTATTTTATTTTCTTCACGGTAATATTCATTTATTTATTTATTTATTTTAATGCCATGTCCAGTATGGATAGGTGTCCCTGCAGGCGCTTTCCGTGGGCAAACCCGAGGCCAAACTTTGATGCAGCCCGAGCCAGTTCCCATCCCAGCGAATATCGTGGATAATGACCGCCTGCATCCTCTACTCAAGGTCCCTCCCTACCAAGAAATTTTAACATGATAAACGGAATCAGATATAAACCTAAACCAGTCAAACTCAAATCACCAAAATCTCTTAACATTTTTCTTGCTAATATCCGGGGCATTCGTACTATTTTTGTAGCGTAGAACCTTTCCTCCGCAAAACGTCCCCTGATATCCTAGCGCTCTGTGTGACTAAACTAAACTCATCAATTCCCTCCTCTGAATTCTCGATCCCTGGTTAACTTCCGCTCTTGAGGAAGGATTGGAATGTCCACATGCATGGGCTGGGGGTCTACGTTAGTGAACACCACTCTGTAGCTAGGGTGACTTCATTCAAATCCACCGCCCACCAATATGTATGTCTCCTATCACTTCTCAGTTCAGTTAGCTACATTTTTTCCTTTACCGTTCCCCTTCTTCTTCCAATTGCTCCCTACTATCCAGTATTTCTGATAATATAGATACTTCCTAGCATCCATTCGCTCACATATTTGTGTTCGGCGACCGTAAGGCCCCCTATGCTGAGTGGCTTAAAGACTCTATTATTGATTCAGCAAGCATACTTGCCATGAATATTGCTATTTCCCAGACCCTTACGCAAGTAGTCAACTTCCCCACACACTTTCCAAGCACTCCCTATGGGCACGCCTCCCGAGTGGATATATGCTTTATATCTGCATCTAACTCCTGCCAGGTCTCGCAGCTTTGACCTCTCGGCAACTCCGACCATGTTGTTCTCTCTCTTAATATCTCTCCTCTCTCACTCCATCCAGGAGCCTCCTAATTATAGGACCTCCTACTGCTATCAAAGAGCTGACTGGGACGTCTTCCGAGACTTCCTTTGCGACATCCTTTGGGGGAAAATGTTCCATCTGAGATTTTGTCATGGGTGAAAGCTGGCATTGATGCCTTCATACCTACCAGGAAGTTTCGTCTCAAACCTCATTCCTCCACTTGGTTCTCTCCTGCCTGTTCGGCCGCCATTGCCCACAGGAATCACTACTTTCGACTATTTCGGAGACAGTCATCTGACCAAAACAGGCGCCTATTCACGTCTGCTCGTAATGAGTGCAACAGAATCCTGAATGAGGTCAAGCGGTTGTTTGCTGAGAGAATGAGACAGCGCATAGCTGACCGCAAGTTTGGCTCCAAATACTATTGGCGATTATGCAAACGGGTGCTGAACAATAGCAAATCCTCTATCCCTCCCTTAATCAAGGAATTCGAGGTCCTAACGTCATCAGCAGACAAGGCTGAGCGCTTTGCTCGCCGTTTCTCATCCAACTCCACACTTGACTCATCTAGAGTACACCCACCCGACTTCCCTATCAGAACTGATGCTAAACTGTCTGATATATACATTACCCCGACAGTAGTATCCCGTGTAATGTCAAAACTGGACCCCCACCAGGCAAGCTGCGGTGATGGAATCCAGGTAATTGTCCTTAAGAAATGTGCCCCTGAACTCTCCTATGTCCTCTCTAAACTCTATAAACACTGCCTCTCTGCTTCCTGTCTTACTGCCCATAAACTCTTCTCCGACAGTGAGTGTGGCTTCCGCTTTGCCAGGTCCACGGCCGACTTGCTAACGAGCATTATGGAATACATATTTCAGGCCATCGAGGAGTCCGGCGAAGCTCGTGCTGTTGCTCTGGATATCTCGAAGGTTTTTGACAGGGTTTGGCACGCTTGCCTTCTATGCAAGCTCCGGGGTTACGGTATTACCGGACGATTGCATGATCTGATCCAGTCTTTTCTACTTAACTGCATAATGAAGGTCGCCCTGAATGGGCATGCCTCCACACCATACTGTACAAACGTTGGTGTCCCTCAGGGCTCTATCCTAGGTCCGACGCTCTTTCTTATTTTTATAAATGACCTCCCAGACGAGATCAACAGCCAGGTAGGCATCTACGCAGATGACACCACAGTTTACTTCCGTATGAGTAAGAATCCAGGCGTGATAAAAAAAACATAATCTTGCTGCTGATCCTGAGTTGGATCTACACTCTGTGGTGAATTGGGGTAAAAAATGGCTTGTAAATGTCAGTGCGTCTAAGACCAAGCTGTTGTTTGTTAATCATCACAGGCAACCTACCCTGCCTCCCATAAGCATGGACCAAGCGAGTCTTCCTGAAAACAATACTCTGCGCTTCCTCGGCCTTACCATCTCCTCTGATCTCAAGTGGAACCACTGCATTGAGTCAATAGCGAAATCTACTGCTACGATGGTTAGGTCACTGTGTCGGGCCAGGAAGTTTTTCCCACCTGAAACCATCCTGCATATATACAAACCAACCATTCGTCCGTGCATGGAGTACTGCTGCCATATATGGTCAGGTCCTCCTATTCATCTCCGTGTTCTTGACAGGCTCCAAAGGAGAATCAGTAATGTGATAGGTACTGACTTGGTGGCTCGACAACAGCCACTTTCCCACCGACGAGATTTGGCTTCCCTCTGTCTGTTCTATAAATACTTCCATGGCTTCTGTTCCAAAGTGCTTGAATCACTGGTGCCTCCGCAACAGGTGTGTACTCGTGCAACCACACTGGCAACTGGGTCTCACCCATTCACAGTTATGTCAAACAAATGCAGACGACAATTCTACTCCTGCAGCTTCTTTTCCTGCACTTCCCGCTGGTGGAACTTGCTTCCTTATTCTTGCTTTCCTTATGGCTACAACCTACAAGAATTTAAATGCAAGGTCAATTCTCATCTCTTAACTACGGACCCTACCTCTTTTCACACTGTCCTGTAGAACCTTTCCTTTCTCTCACATTCGCAACTGTCATTACACCTGTATTCCCATCCCTTTCTTGCTCCTTTCTTAATGGTTCTCCCTTCTCATTCTCTTCTAATCGTTTTACTCTTATGTAGCCCCCTGTACATCGGTGGCGTTCCCGCCTTTCTCGGGGTGATATGATTTAAAAAAAATCTATGTTAACACTAGTTGTCTGATGCTTATCGTTTAAGTTTACATGGCCTTTCAAATTCCAAGCGCATTTCTCAAATTCCTTGCAAACAAAATGAAAACCCTTAAATGGACAGTTTCATATGCATTTTCATTTCGAAGATTTCTGGTCAACATTAAAGAGAGACGGGAAGTTAAGCTCTTTAATTTCAAGAGAATTTTTAATTCTTCTCTAGTATTAGAAATGTTATTTTTAATTTAATTCCGTATAATTCTTCTTAGAATTCTCTTTGTTCACATCTCTTAGTAATAAACGTAGCAACCATTCTCGTACTCTACTGATTAATGGAATTACCATCAAATTTTTCTTTGTTAGAATTATTTACTGTCCTATATAACTGACCTTGTATCTGACGTTTAATTTATTCTTCTGTCGAAATAAAATTTCACTTCATATGAAGATTGTACGACGATGAATCTATTCACTTTTTCAGGCATTTTATGGAACTACAAATATTTTTTCTTGATCAGCAAACAGATAGAGGTGAAAGTCATAAACTAATTTATTGAAATTTGATAAATTATTATTCACAATATAAAAAATCTTCTTGTTCTTATTCCTCTTTCTTTCTTTATTATTATCCTTCTATCTCGTGAAAAGGTAAGTAAAAATTCAGATTAATGATTATGTTACCTTAAGTTTCCCAAACACAGATATATCATCAGGGTGACATACATCTGTTGAATTCGTTTAAATAACATGATAAAAATAGATTAAATGAGGTATTTGTTGATTTCAAAAAGTTACTTAAAGTCACTGAAGATAACATTTATTTATCTATTCTGCTAAACACTTTACTGAAATATGATTAGATTGAATACATTATCCTTTAGATATATACCGCTCTGTGTATTTCTTTCAACTAAACGATATCTACCAATATATATATATATATATATATATTCTTATATTAAATCCAAAAGGATCAGCAAATAGGTAAATCCCTAAAAACCGATTCCTATTAATATTAATTTCATTAATATTAAAACTGATCAAGTGGAGAGCTCGTTGTAAACAGTATGGATTTCCTCGTTGAAATGGCCATCCAACGGAATAACATTTCCAAATATTTGTTATATATATATATATATATATATATATATATATATATATATATATACAAGTGTGTGTGTGTATGTGTGTGTGTGTCTGTGTGTGTGTGATGAAATAAATTACTTACAATATGTTTGCTTATTTTTAATAAAATCAAAAGATGTCAGACGTCATGTTTATGGGTGTGAGTTAGGGTAACAAATGTAACCGGAAAACTGTGTTGCTAAAAATTACTGTAATTTTTTTTCTTGCTTCAAATATTATGGTTGAATTATGAATTGCTACTATTCATTATTAATCGAAAATTATCCAAAATTGAGTAAATTCATTAAAACACTTCAGACGTCAATTAATAGAATTAGCTATGAATACTGTAGTAATGACCTAAAGCATTTGTAAAAATAACAGTTTTTTCATGCTTTAACGCATGCACGACCATACCATTACAACATATGAAAAATTCCATTTTGGTTAATTTTGCGTTATAATGAACGCATCAATTTTTCTACGGTTATATTTGAAGTAGAAAAAACATGTACAGTAACATTTAGCAACAGAGATTTACGATTACATTTGTTAGCATAACTCACACTTCAGAAGATGACATCGGAAAGAGGTTGAAAGTACATAGGCACCTTACTAAATGAATGAAAATAACATCTGTCAACGTTACAGCTAATTTTTGACATGTTTTGATTATAATACGCGAAAGATTATCGGTGAGTATAAACGGATTTTATTAAAAATAAGCAAACATATGATATGTTTCAAAGGTAATTTAGTGCCTAAGCACACACACACACACACACACACACACACACACACACACACACACATATATATATATATATATATATATATATATATATATATATATATATATGCACACACACACACCTGTGTAACAATATTTTTCATTCTATGCACCTATGGTTTCGGGAGTAGAGACTCCAACTGACACCAGAAGTAGTAGATGTCTAACCACAATGATGAGCTATGATACAGCGAAGTAGGTTTGTATGTGGATGACATATATATATATATATATATATATATATATATATATATGACTGAGCAATCTGGAAGAAGGTAAATTTTGAAAAACAGGAGCTAATATACGTATCGTTCATTCACCAATGAAATAGAACACTCTCGGTTATTGGGCGTGTATAATGATAATATACACGCTAAAATGTCCGGCCGTAAATCAGAGGTAGAATCGCCAACTGACGCCAATTTGGTCGGGTTTCAATTCTGGGTAAAAAGCAATCGGCTGTCTAACCGTAATGATGAGCTGCGATACAGCCAAACAGATCTGTCTGCGGATGACTATATATATATATATATATATATATATATATATATATATATATATATATATATATATATATAAGTATAGATGTCCTGTTCTTGAATCCAACAAGATCAGCTTAATATAAAATGTTAAGTGTTATATCTATCTAGAGAACTCAATGGATGTTATCCATACCAATATGATAGTTATAAAGAATAACTCAAAACGTGATTTAAATTTGTTATAAATTATAATTCATTTCAATGAGCTAAATTTCATCAGAACACACAATATTTGTTCCTTTGTTACAAAAATCTTTGCCAGAATAATCATTTCCCTTAAATGAAGAGAAAGATAAATAAAAAGAAGAAAAAAGGAAAAGGCAAAAAAGAATCAGGGCCGAGGCATTGGCGTCATATCAGTTGTGGGTATTCAGACCAGTTGCGGAGATGTTGACATCAAGTCATTAACCGCATACTTCTCATTCCATGGATACATATGTATGTGTAACCCCACAAATCAACCCTCCCACGTACACTAACGTATATCCATATACTCATATGCGAACACATCCCCATATATACATAAAAATGTGACTGTATTTATTCTTATACATATTAACAGACTTACACTTATTCATGCCCACATATGAATCATGCGTTCGTATACTTACATATATATTTTATAAAGACGGGTTTTCCGCACGTATAAATAGTGTTACATGTAAGTATGCTAACAATTCTCACACATACTCCCAAATTATGCATATATTTTCATATTTACATACATCCTCACATTCATACGTATACCTACTCATAGATGCACCCGCACCCCCACATGCATGTGTGCACCCATATAAATGTATTCTTCATACATGCATTTATCTATTTATATCCACGTACAATTATTGTGTTCAAACACTCGCAAATGTATGAGAAGCGGATCTACGCACACATGTATACACATCTGTATATATATAAATATAATTATAAATATATAAATATATAAGCAGCTTTTATATACCACTATACATAAAGACAATGTACACCTGTGTACACTTTTCCATCTACTTTTTACTCCCCAACAAGGTGGTATATATAATAAATAAGGTGGTATATATATATATATATATATATATATATATATATATATATATATATATATATATATATATATAAGGTCTGATGAAATGAGATAATTAGCTCATAGAAATGAACTATAGTGTATAACTACTTGAAATGACGTTTGGAGTTTTCCTATATATATATATATAAATTATGATGTGAGAACAGATAAAAACCTACGATATATGTGCAGACGGTATATTTTCGAATATAAAAAACTTTGAAATGTTGAGTGCCGTCTCATACTACAAGTCTAAAAACGGAACGAAAAATTCTTAATGTTGTTTGTCTGTAGGCTAACATATCGGCCTAGGTGCGATAACCAATAATGTACATGAAAGTTGTACATAATCAAATAAACTTATAATAAAAGTAATAAAACCATGTTTTACCTCATATATTGCTAGCTTAACTAAAAATAATTGCATATCAGTAAAATCAAATTTTTTCTTGCAAACGCAGCTAAGAAAGTACCAAAATCGACTGACTGCGTTCACAGCAATATTTATATTTTGGTAATCGTTCCATAATCATCAAGTTAGTGCTAATTATAGCAGTTATAATATTTAGGATAACATAATATCCTTTATCATTAAAAATTCATAATCATTTTGGTGTTAAATTATGACACATTTTAGCGTTGCGTAAAATGTTTATTTTTCAAATAAAAATCTTTTTACGGTAGTTGCATTTAAATTTTTTTAAAAGGAAAAGAAAAAAAGAATCACTATTCACAAACTATCACGTGGTGAAACAGAAACTAAACAATGGACATGCGTAGGAAAACGTGATATAGAATCGCTTTCTTTATTTAATTTATTTTGAATTTTTCACGTTACAGTAACAACTTTGCTATAAGATCATCATAATTTGATGAATAAGCAGTTTTTTTACAGGTATAGAATAAAGAAGATTATTTGAAGTTTTTTTTTAATATTTTGACATCATCTCATCAATATGTCACCTAATACGCTGAAATATACGGTATACATTATATATCACGTAAAATAGCGAAGATTAACGAAATTGGTCATAAAAAAAAACGATAGTTTGAACATTATTTTTGATCGATACTCGTATTTAAGTAGATATTCTGCTTATAATCAAACAGTATTATATATTTATTTCTACCGGTCTGATTATTTACGATAATTTTTTGTTACGAAAATGTGTGTCATTCGGCAGAATTCGAAACTGCGACCCCAACCACATAGGAGAAGCCACAATGTGATCTGGCACGTCTTTGACCTCTGGGCCACAAATGACGATTAGTCTAAACGAACTTAAATTAAGCCTATAACACAATTTTAAAATAACCGTCTCTGCTCTGAAATGTATCGCAATGTCAACAAATGTAAACATGTTACGGAAATTAACGAAGATTAACGGAAACAGGTTATAAAAGTCCAACAATTTGAAATGATTTGTTTGTACATTATTTTTGATCGATACTCGTATTTAAGCAAATATTCTGTTTATAATCAGTGCTATATATTTTTCTACCGGCCTGATTATTTACGATACATTTTTGTTCCGAAAATGTGTGTCATCAGACTGATCGTCCTTCGTGGTCGAGAGGTCTAAGACGCGTCCGATCACATAGTGGCTTCCCCTATGTAGAGAGGGGTCGCAAGTTCATATTCTGCCGAATAACACATATTTTCATAACCAAACTTTATCGTAAATAATCAGGCCAGTAGAAATAAACATCTAATACTGTTCGATTATAAACAGAATATCTAATTAAATACGAGTATCGATCGAAAATAATGATCTAACAAGTCATTTCATATATATATAAATTTTTAATCATTTCACCTCAAGCAAGCATTCCACTGCCACTATTGCGCATGGGGTTACATAGGGGAAGGTGAAGAGAAAGAGTGGTTAGATATAGGAAATGAAATGAAGGAGGGTGATATATGGGTAATGATAACGAGGCTGGAGGTTGGTAAGATGGGAAGAGTGTTTGAAAGATGGTTAGTGTGTTAGGAGGTGTCTATTGACCTTACATTTAAACTCCTGGAGATTGTAGCCGTCGGGGAAGCAATCATGCGGAAGGAAATTCCACAGTCGGGAAGTGCGAGAAAAGAAACTGTTGGAGTAGAAATTCCGGTTGCATTTAATCGGTTTCACTGTAAAAGGGTGGGATCTAATTGCTAATCTGGTATCTCGTGCAAATTCGTACCTAGGTGGCACCAGTGATGTAAGTTCATCGGAACAGAACCCGTGAAAGTATTTATAGAATCGACACAGGGAACGCACGTTGCGCAGGTGTGAGAGAGACTACAGCCGGTCTGCCAAGTCGGTATCGATCAAATTACAGACTCTCCGTTGTACTTTGTCAAGAAGCCCGAGGAGAATAGCAGGGGCACCCAAACAGATGTTGCAGCAGTATTCAATGCACGGCCGGATGGTAGATTTATATATGTGCAGGGTAGTTTCAGACGGAAAAAAAATTCCGGGCCCTGCAGAGAGAACCGACTTTCATAGCAGCAGATTTAGCAATGGATTCGATATAGTCATTCCACTTGAGGTCCGCTGAAAGTGTGAGACATAGGAGGCGTAATGTTTTAATCTCTGGGAGGTAAGCCTGGTCCATGCTAATGGGAGGTAGGTGCGATTGTCTATGATGGTCAATTGATAGCATCTTCGTTTTAGAAGCATTATGTGTGTGTGTGTGTATGTGCGTGTGTGTTTTTCGCTAGGAATGAAAAACAATAGATTTAGACGGCCATAAATAAAAGTGGTCTTAACGCAATGATTTGGGCATGGGCCAACATTTTACTGTTCTCATTTTTCTTATCGAGAGTATGAAAATTGCTGCATCAAATCTGACAGAAGAAATGCGATTGTACGCTAAACACTGCGTTTTACAGATGGTAATTTTCATTGGAACTGTACATGTGAACCAGAAAAATGAGTGTTTGCTATGCCCAGAGATCACAGATTTACCTACAAAATAAACGTACAATAAGTAAACTTTTAGTTTCGTGGCATTTGTGTGTCATGAGAAACGTAAATACATGTCTTACAGTAATATTTGTTCCTGCAGGTCCTCAGGTTA
The DNA here is from genome assembly GCA_037127315.1 of Ascarosepion bandense. NCBI lineage: Eukaryota > Metazoa > Mollusca > Cephalopoda > Sepiida > Sepiidae > Ascarosepion > Ascarosepion bandense. Next base: position 1,532,091 of record JBBBDQ010000663.1, read on the forward strand.
TTCCCAGCTTCTACATCGAGTATATGAACACATTTTTGATTGATAAAATCGGAAGACGTTTTTCAAAATGATTCACATAGACTCAAATTTTTGTAAATACTTTAGAGCCCTTAACTATTACAACTGTAAACTGTAATACAGACACTGCCTTCTAGTGTCATCAGTTTGCGTAGTACAGAAAAAAAAGTACCGACATGGAGTTTCAGGGTGTAATCGATTTCTATTTTTCCCCAGATTAGACCATTTGCAGTTGTTTACAGTAATTATTTGAATCGTTTTTGGGGTGGATTTTGAAATTTGTTTGGCCTTGAAAAATATTGCGTCATCCGTAACTATATCAACTTTTTATCACGCCGATACACTACTGTCTCGACTGTCGATTAGTTGTCCTCCGTTTATTGTCTGCGACAGACATTACTCCAAGGAAGCGTACGAATATTTTTACGCTGTAATTTTTACAGAGACATCGCGGATATTGTTGGTGTCAGCCTTTCAACTGTCAGCCGTTTCATCAGGCGAAGAAACAAACTAGACACATCAGTGCAAAGCATAAAGGAAAATGAGTTCGAAAGAGAAATACATCGCCAAGAGACAATGTCTACGTGATCAGCGAAAGTGTGAACGATCCTAGGAAGATATTCCTTTAATTTGTTTTTAGCATTGAAAGATTTAGAATTTTCTCAGAATGATTTGTAAAATTATTAATAGCAATGTGAACTGTATATACCTGTTTCGATCTTTTTATGGCAAAGTTCTTGCCTGACAAAGAATACTGATTACTACTCTTCCTCGAAAATAATACCGTATTTAAATCTTCATACAAACACGGAGTTATGAAAAGTTTCTCTAAGTGTAGAAACAATTCTTTTTTCATACGCTCCCACACTTGTACTTGTCGGACACATAGACACAGATGAATAGATGCGCATCCTGGTACATAAATATTTATTTTAATAAACACAGCCCCAAGTGTATGAAATATTGTATCGACTTTGAGTTGAGTGTGTTCTCTTTTCACATACCAAGTTCTGCTTAACGCAAATAATAAAAGAAGAGAAATGAAATTTACGCGGAAAACACGAAGTTTAATATAGGGTGAAAAAAGACAATGATTTATGAAAGAAAAGCATTTAAATTAACATATCCTGGGATTGTGTCTATCAATCCAAACTCAACATGAACGCAGTGAGCAATAGTGAAAATTATTAAAAATCTCTGTTGCCTTAACCTTCTTGTGGAAGTAGGGTTAAATTTTATATACATGCAAGGTTAATATGTACTTGACTACATGCATATTGGTTTATATTTACTCCTAACCATATCTGGAAGAAAATACTTTTGTAATAATTTGTTATTTCTTTTGTAGTTTAACATTTCAGTTAAAATTTTCTTTATTAAATATTAACTGAATCTTGTGTCAAAGTTAGTTTAAACCTAAGCGACAAACATCCTCACAAGCTCAATGAATATTTTGATTTTTGGCTAGAATGATTTTATATATTTTCAAAGTTACTAAAGGTGAATTAAGACTTAGCTCAAAATGTTTCATTTTGACTAATTTATTTTTGTATGTGTTAAAACGTTCTATATGTGCTTGTTGAAATTATCAGTTTCGAATACAGTACTTACGCTGATGACACGGCTATTTATTCTTGTCTTAATAGTATTACGATCGGTTACGGTAAGCTAAATTGGAATCGGCTCTCAGAAGTGAGCTGTAATCTATTGTTAGCTGGGACAGAATGATTTGTTAATTTTAAACCCTATTCTATTTAATCCTCTGGGAGAACAATTTTTGACTTCTATCAGCATGGCTAATGATAACCTCAAGGAGAGAGTAACATTGCGCCTTCTCGCGCTAACATTCTCCGCTGCCATGAAGTTTAAATTTTATATTGACTTAATTGCTGGGACTGCTGTTATGAAAATTGGTTCATTGTATCATGCCAGATAATTCTTCTTGTCATAGTTTTAAGTATTTATATATCAAGCATTCTTCCATGAACTAAAGAATAATGCCGCATCTAGCTTTGTTCTTACACTATGTATTTATATATTCTTAATAAAATATTTAAAAAACTCTGCAACGTTATTGTTCCTGACATAGAATCTCGGTTCTGTTTTTTCTACTAACATAACGTATTGTCCTGTGACTTTTCCATAAATATTTTTATTGTAATTGTTTTGATGAACCTTCCACTTTCAGAACTAAATTGGCAGAAAGGTCTCATCAAACTAACAGTTGAAATGGTTAGATAAAGCCTTAAATAATGTGTTAAAGTTTTCTTCTTTCACACTTCTTGCTTACTGAATATTCTTCCCATTTCTTGCTTTCGTCAACTTAGCTCTCCAAAAATTTAATGCAGTATCATTTGTTATCTTCTGTCTTCATTTGTTGTTCTCTCTCTCTTTATCGCTCTTTAATAAGGGTTTTCTTATATTCTCTCACACTCTGTAACCCATTTGGGCATTTCGTGGTGGTGTAATGGTTAGCAAGCATGTCACGCTAGAATCATTACGGTTGAGTAGGGAGTTCGATACCCACTGGTGGTCTCATATATTTGGCCTTGTGTCACATCTAGGCTACGCTTAGAATATCACTACTCAGTAACCCTTTTTGATTCACTGGTTTGATTGCATTTCTTTGGGCGAATTAATTCAAAACATTATTTGCTGGTAAGATATAACTGGTTTAAAGAAAAAAGCGACTTCCAGTAACACCAATTGTACCTATGTTTGCCAGACATAAATTCTATTACATATAAATGATAAATATTTACACATTTCACTAAATTTCCTGTAGCCATGCAAACTTAACTCATTTAAAGACATCTCCAAAATATACCAGGATAGGTATCTTACATATCAACTCTAGCATATTTAGTATATTTGCCACTTCATATAGAATCCATTATTCATGTGAAAAGATAGTACGAAATATTAATGCCTGGTGCAATATTTGGCACTTCAATTTATGTGTACGTTTAGTAGGTTAAACAATGTTTTTGCTATTCTTATGTTGTCATGATTTTTATATCGTTTTAGTATATCAACCGTCATAGAACTTTTTATCTGACATAAAGTATTTTCGTTTTTGTTGTTTCACTATTATTTAGATCTTTATTTTTATGTTTCTATTTGCTATTGAGCATATTATATTTTTGTTTGCTACCATGTTTTTAGGGATTAATATTTCCCGTATGTCACGTCTGTCAACTGAAGTCATTATGCCAAATTATTAATAAATTTCACTAGTTATTTTATGAATAACAATTCAATTTATATCTTTCGGAGAGTTTGGACATCCATGAAATTGCATCAAACAATTAATATATACATAAAATTCTGCTAACTCTATGAAGATATTAGGTTTAATGCTAAAAAGTGGTTAAGAAGTGCGGTGTATTGTAAATTTATATTTTGGCTTTAAAAGATCGGATTCCTTGTCTGCTGTGATATTTATCTTTTATATAATAGAGATGAACAATCTTTTATTCTAGTTCAGTAGAATAAAGAGAATAAGACTGATGATTATTAAATGAGAGGAGTTGTTTCTCCTAAGTGTTAACTGATACAAGTTATCTACCGTAAGCATGAAAAAATGAGGGAGAATAATTTACATTCGTGAACTGAAGAAAGGGTTCGGTTCAATAATACGACAAATTTATGTGTACACCAGTAAACATACGAAGAAATCCAAAGGGTTAAGCAACTTAAATCAAATTCATTCAGTAAAACTTCACCTCGATTTCTTATCGAGATATATTCTTCTTCTTCGTTGTGTCTTGTACTTTCAGAACGTAGGCGATCATGATTTTGCACGTCTCCCTATACCTGGTGGCTCTTAGCACGCATTTACCTGTTCCAACACGCAAACACCATTGTGTAATCTTTTCAAATATATTGTTTCTTGCTTTCCCCTGTCTCTTTTTCTCTCTGTTTGGCCTGTTAGTATCAGGTTCTCCAAGCCCTTTTTCCTCATTGCTTGTCCCAGGAACTTTAGCTGTCTTTCGTGATGCTCAGTAATTATTTCGTTTTCGTTTTTATCCTTTCCAAAACCACTTAATTGCTCACATGCTCGATCCATGATACTCGCATTGTCCTTCCATAGAACCACATTTAAGTTTCTTTTTTATCATCTTTGATGATATTGTCCCGCATTCACTGCCATATTGAAGAACATTGCAATCCAGTACTCTTTTTAGGAAAATTTTCCTGTCTATTAGTACTTTACCCAGCTTCTGGAACGTGTCCATTGCCATGCCAACTCGCCTTCGGATCTCAGTTTTTGGTTAGAGCACTTCTCAGATAATTAAATTTTTGTACCTGCCTGATTTTAGCAATACCCACCTGTATTTGGCATTTTGGGCTGCTTATTTTACTGATGACCATGCGTTCGGTTTTCTTGCAGTTTATTTGTAGTCCTTTCTTGTCCCCCTCTTCAACTACCTTCTCTAGGAGGTCTTGTAAGAACCGTGTCTGCTATAAGCACTGTATCATCTGCGTACTTTATGTTGTTCAAATTGTGGCCCCCAGTGACAAATCCTGGCATAATATCTATGGTTCTCAGAATAGTCTCGCTGTACAAGTTGAATATATCCGATGAAAAGACACATCCTTGTCTTACGCCCGTTTTCATCTTTGTATATCTGCTGAATTCGTTACCTGTCCGTATGCAGGCGGTTTGCTGCCAGTAGAGATTCTTTATGGCTCTTATGTCGAAACCTGTCGAGGCTGCTGAACAATTCCATCAATTCTATATGGCGTATTTTGTCGAACGCCTTTTCGTAATCAATAAAAGATAAGTATAAGTACTTATTCATTTTTTATTGTAGAAATATGGCGTTCCTATTTCCAATGTCTTTGACCAACCCACACTGATCTTTTCCTATCTCTGGCCAGATTCTGCTTCTCACTCTATTCATCAGGATTTGTACGATGAGGCTTGTAATGTTGCTCATTAAACTGTTTCTTTAGTGGAGTTCACACTCGTTTGCACCTGTCTTCTTAGGCAGTGCTGCAAAAATCGACTTGCTTAGGTCGTCTGGTATTTTACCACTATTATAAAGTTCATTTATTATTTCTGTAATTCTGTCTAAGCTGAATTTTTTCAGGGCTATCAGCAGCTTTATTACAATGCCGTCTGTTCTAGCTGCTTTGTATTCAGTTTGGCCATTGCAGCTTCCACTTCAGACTTCAATATTTCCGGCCCGTTCTCAACTTTGTGTATTATCGGTTGCTTTCTCTTGTCGTGGAAAAGATTTTTTTATATATTTCTCCCATTGCTGGAGTATTTCCTCTTTCTCCAGCATGATCGTTTCAAGAAGTATTAGTTAAGTTATGATAACAATCATATCTTGTTCACTTCCCATGCCTACCATAATAGGTACAATGTTATTTTACATACTGAGAACTTTTATCCGACATTTGTTTGAATTCATTTCTCCAATCGGCTAATTGATATGAATTCTTTGTTCTGCTTTATTTTGTTTCATTATATGATTTAGTTAAAGGTACGCTTTCAATAATACTTTTATGATTTCACAAAAGTATACAAATCTTGATGGTTTTATTTCTGAAAGTCCTCACCTATATTAGTAAATAATAATTGACAACTATTAAGGTTTCGGTTAATGTGAGTGTAGTATAAACCATTGTATCATCTGTAAATATATTTACCAGTGATCACAGGAAATTCTAAACAGATTGGTAACACATCGAAGAAAGGGAACACTGTATTTTCTTATGCTTTATATGAGTAAATTTAGACTGAAATTACAGACAAAAACGGAGTCGTATTGTTCACAATTATATGTTTCTAGGCATTTTTATTCGGCTTTAGAAACATCCTTTTTCAAAGAGCAAGTTAGCAAATATATTCAGTAGGCAGGTGTTGATAAAAATATCTTACAAATGAAATTTGATATATCAGCAATATCTTTATGAATCAAGGTAAATGAACGTCACTTGTTTTAAAGAGAGTAATTGAACTGGAAATGTTTTAAAAATTAATAAAAAAATACCCAAGATTTGTCATGTTTTGAGAGAATTAATGCTGCAACCACGTCTTAGTTGTGTATAAAAAGTTTTTGAAACAATATTTACATGTTGTTGTTTTATTGTTTCATATTCTGTTGTTATTTCATACAGTGTATCCAGTTTGTAAACGATTCGAGAAAAATCAAACAATACAAAATCGATACGTAAACACATAAGGCATAATTGTATCGCGATATGAATAGTATAACTTATTATTTGTAATTTCAAAAAAACATTATTAATAATTTGAGATTTTAACGAATACTATTTTACATATGATTTTTCTAACTACATTAAGATATTAACGGAATTGTATAATACTAATAATATAATACCATAGGATGCGTCGTATTATATTCATTATTCTAAGGTTGTAGCTTAAAAAATATGGGGTCAAATTGTAGTCAATTGTATTTTACACAAGAAAATATTCCGTGCCGTTTAATAACATTGTGTAACATGATTATAGCAACTGTTATTTACCATTTTCTTATTTTTTTCTTTTGTAATCAGGATAATATTTCTAAAATTTATCTATTTCTATTGGAAAAAAAAACTAGTGAATGTGAAAATTTTCGTTCGCCCAAACAAGATATGATTCAAATTAATAGTTATTTATTCTAATATTATAACTGGAGACCAAGAAAAATTAAAATTTTAGTAACTTTTCTTGATTTACACTTATATTTTTTTAATATTTAATCTTTTCACACCAAACAAGGCAGTAATGACACTGGTGCGCAGGTATTACATAAAAAGTGATTTATAAGAAAAATGAACAGGTACAGGTTGTGTCAGAGAAATATGAGAACACTGATGTAAAGAGAGCCGCCTCAGGTTAGAGTAGAATGGGAGAAACATGATATAAAGTTTGTCAGGGAAATGATGCAAGTCAAGAAATAAAAGATTGTAATTGACATTGAATTCAAATTATTGGAGTTTGTATCTGTCAGGGAAGCAGGTATACGGAAAGGATTTTCACAAGCAGGATGTGTGATGGAAAAACTGATAGACTACAAGTTGAAGTTACATTTGATTGGTTTCACTGGGACATAGTTGCTATTCTAATAGCTCGAGTAAATTCATGCAAAGTGGGCACCAAGGAGCTAAGCTCATCGGAGAATGAGCCGTAACTTCTACTCCAATAGTTTCTTTCCTCGCACTTCCTGACTGTGGAATTCTCTTCCAAACGATTGCTTCCCCGACGGCTACAATCTCCAGGCGTTTAAATGTAAGGTCAAAAGACACCTCCTAACACACTAACCTGCTCCCATTCTATCAAGCACTCTTCCCATCTGCCCAACCCTCATCCTCGCTATCTTTACTCATCTGTCACCTTCCTCCTGTCATTCCCTATGTCTAACCACTCCTTCTCTTTACCTTCCCTATGTAGCCCCATGCGTAATAGTGGCAGTGGAATGCCTTGCTTGGGGTGAGATGATAAAAAAAAAAGAAGAAGAAGCCGTGAAAGTATATGTAGAAGAGACAGAGGGAAATCACATTATTTCGGTGAGAAAGTGACTGGAGTAGACCTACCAAGTCGAAATCGATTACATTGCAGATTCTCCTTTGGATATATCTAGAACTCCGTAATGATAAGCAGAAGCACAGGACCAGAGGTGACAGCATTATTCCATTTATGAGCAGATTGTAGATTTATAGATGTGCAAAATGGATTCAGATGATAAAAACTTCCTGGTCCTACACAGTGAACAGACCTTTCTAGCAGCTGATTTAGCTATTGATTCAATATTGCTATTCCAGTTGAGTTTGTTTGAGAGTGCAATGCCGGCGCAATGTATTGCTTTCAGGACAAATCACTTTCATGAATCAACACTCAAAATATAATCTCCCATAATGTCTTCATTATGAGATCCTTGATAGAGGCATTTTAATTTCAATATATCCTTATAGAGGCGATCGCCTTCGTCGTCTGAGTACGGCTGTACGTTCTTGAGTTTATGAAGATGACCGTCATGGATATTGACTTCAAGATACATGTTGCTGATCATTTGGCCGTAGATTTTTGACAGGATCTCAAAAAATTCACATTGTTTCAGTATTTGGTTACCTGAGAAAACCCGAACCACTACGTTGTTTTATCCGTTCTGGTGACCTTCCAACTTACTTATTTTTATGCTATGATCTTGATTTGTGGTCCGACAAAGACACTGGTTTTCACGTTTGTCGCAAAGAAGTTCTAAAGGTATTTGAATATGCAGTTTTTTTCATGAGGTACAATTTTAATTGCAGTTTAGAAAAAATAACTACTGTCAAACTGTGACTCATATTTAACGTTGCTTCTTCCCACATTTAACTGTACCAACTCTGGTAGGGTGTCTTAATGTCACTGTTTTCTCAAAGGCAAATATAATATAAAAAATCGGTAAAGCCACATTAGTGTTCAAACAAAAATGACACAATTCGAAGTTTCCAGTAACCTCCCAAGCGTTCTCTTCATATTTCAGGCATCGAGCAAATACTTGACACTGCTGTATTCTTCGAGCTGCATTGATTTGTCCTATATATATATATATATATATATATATATATATATATATATATATGCGCATGTGTGTGTGTGTGTGTTATATTACTTTATAATAACATAAGTTCTATCATATAATAGTGGCTCGACGAAGCTACTGGCTTAGATTTTTGTCCTAGACAGCTTTGTCTCAGTCATGGCGTAGGATATATAAAATTCTGACTCTTTAACCCAAATTACTGTAACAAATGCAACAAAAATACAGTATGTCAAATACTGAGCATCTCTAATTATTCTGTATTTTTATGACTTTATCCATTGATTCGTTCTAGAAAGCATCATCAATACCGTGAAAGTTAATGTACTATTGTTGAAAAATATATAATGCATATTTATCAATAAGACTGGTTTTAAAAAAGTAAGAACTATTTAAACTAGGTAATTCCCAAACTTTTGCACTTAGAAACTTTCACTATCCAAACAAGCAACGCTTTCCATCTATACTTATTTTGTAGAGATCACAGATGTAATGAAGTGTCCAGTGTTTGTCTTGATTTCCAACAAGCATGCCGAAATATGCCTTGCAGATATCACACATTTTAGCAGATATTGATTGACAGAAGGAAATTTTCCGCTCTTGCCTTGATAATTTCACCACAGAAATCTCAAAATGTATCCGTCTTAGCATAGAATAACTTCATTCCATCTGTGAAGTATGCACCTATCAGCAACAACTCGTCTGCACTTTGACAGATTGAAGTAGACTGAATTGTTACATTTTATTCTCTGTATTTATACTGCGTTATATGTTGCCAAAACTTTCGAGAAATTCGTGAAATTTTAGAAGATCTAAGAAGTTTCTTAAAATTTCTACAAAGTTCTAGAAAACTATCCTTTAGAAATTCAGTGCTGAATCTACATGGAATATAATGGTAGGTATGTTAGTTTAAAAACATTGATTTTCATATCAAAAAAGCAAATTTTGATGGGCAAAATAATCATTTTCTTGACAGAAGTACTTAGGAATTAATTCAATTAATAATAACTATTTTGCTTTGAAAGCCTCTATCATTATTCTCTCATTACCACCTTCCGAATTTTATTCTTTTGGACAACATTAGCAAAAGCATGTAACTATTTGCACTGCAAACTGTTTAAATAACTATCGGTTTATATATTTGTATATTTTAATTTATTTTATCTGAATATATGATTCAGATCTGGCGTGATTACTTCAGGCAAAGCATACATATGATTTCTGACGACGTTATATTGTCTTTCTTATTTTCGTAAAGCAATTGATTTGTTAACACCGTCTAATTTCATGTGAACTAGTATGCCATCTGTTCATTGTCAACAATAGCCATTCTCTTTTGGAAGGATAATATACCCACAGCCTTTCTTTTTATGTTGTAAATTTGTCAGTCATTTTTCGGATGTTTTCCAAATATATTTTCGTCAGATGAAAACGACACTGACATAATCAAAATGTAACTGTTTTAAATTAACGCCTTTAATTGTTTTACTATCTGTTTGGACACTTAATTCAAATATGAAATTAAACTTGACTCTTGGGGCACCTGTATTAATATCATTTTATGCGTTAATTTGAAAACGCTATTAACTGCAAAAGTAATTGCACTGTAGTTACACACATATCCCAAAAAGTTTAACAAAACATGTTTAGCAATATCAAATTTCAAAAACTAGCTACGCTGATTATTTATTTTATAATTAAGACGTGTTTGGCTTGGATGGAATTAAATCTGACACAGCCAATAAAAGAACATTGAAATTAATGATGTCTCAGTAATTATCTATTGCTTCATATTCTTGTATTTAGAACAATTCATATGCCTATAAGCGGAAAGTAACTGTTATTGTCGGGAAAAATTGATTTTTCGTATCGAGTTCAAATCCAATCCGAGGTCATTGCATTCTCCTTCTCCCAAATACACTTGAGGTATGCAGTCATTTCTTCTTGATTTCATTACCAACTAAGGTGCTTAATGAAACACTACATTTGTTCGTCAATCAAACTTTAAAGAAAAACTTTAAATTCAAAGCTATTTCGGCGTGGTGTTAGTAATGCACTTTGTGAAATTATTTCCCTCTTTAACCCCAGTTTCAACACACAGCGTGGTGAGGGACTGGCAATATATTCTAAGAAAAATATAGCATATATGCATATATATTTTGCAAATTCTCAATATATTTGGACATCCTTCTATTTACAAGAAGCATCCGGTCACAATGAAATTGTAAATTGGTGGGAAGAGTTATATAAACAGTAAATATTAAAAAATGTTTCTAAAATATATGCTAATCAAATATATGCTGAATTTTCTTTATAACTTAACAAAATTATGAACTCAACGCCATAGCCTGTTGTATTATATTATAGCGCATTCCTAGGTATATAACAATGTCAATTACACCACAAATTACTAAATAGAGCTTGAATTGGAGCAGGTTTGAAAACACTTTTGGATTAGAGTTTAGCAGCACTTTGCTTGATGGGACTGTGGTATTTCATCATCAAGGGCATTCACGAAACGACTCGCTGCTTGTATAGCAATTATGCGTGTTAGCGCTTAAAATTTAAAAACTGATAAAAAAAAATCAAAGATTTAATTAATTATAATCATTATATTTCAAATCATTCTAAAGGCTATGCGTTATATATAATCTGACCTGTTGCGTAATTTTAAGCAGAATTGTAATTTTATGAACCAGCAAAAATTCAAGCTGACTGACAAAGGAGGATAAATATTGTTTTTATAATAGATATTGTTTTAAATATTGAAGAGCAAAATTTCCCAGGTCAGGAGATGTGAAGAGAGAAATGTATTTATAATAAAATAAATATTATTGCGTTGATAGAATGTAATTGTGTTTTGATAATCAGCGGAGCCAAGTTCAGATAAGGTAAACCCTGGGATTGTTTTTATAAACAATGTGTCTGAAACATAAGTATTAAAAGGGGATTCCATAGATATATGTGTAGGAAGACAGTTGAGTTAGCAGTAAGTAGTCAGTCTGTCAGATTTGAAAGGGACTTTCATAACTTTCATTTCACAATTTAACAAGAAAGACTAGATCTGTTCAAAAATGATTTATTATTATATTTTTAGACATATAGCAAGATTTGAAATTTAAAACAAATCGGAAAGTCAAACTACAAGGCTTAATATGAGGCAACCATTTACTGCAGAATAAATTGCCCAATCAAGGGTCAGCCAGACGAGCTTGCTGATCATCGCTTTAAAATTATTCCTTAGATTTTCTAGATACGATGAATTTCAAAGTATGTTTTCTATTTATATAACCTAACTAGCAATATAGCCCGGCGTTGCTCGAGTGTAATGAAAGCTTTAAAACTAATCCATGGTCCTGGAGCTCAGCTTTTTTGGACGTTGGTATGAAAGACTAAAAAGCAATAGTTGTTTCCAATTAAAGCGAAACCGTACACTGAAAGAAAAATTAATGGATGTAAGTCAAACTTTGATTTCCTGGTATCGATATCAAATAAGATTTTTCGTCGTAAACTGAATTTTGAAGGCTAAATAAGTCCTCTGAGTAAATGATATCATGGCTGAGACTAAGAACCACAATTATACCTACTTAGAGCCAAACCCGAAGCAAAAACTAAAATAAAAGGGCTGAAAAAGAATACAGATATACAGGCAGATAAACAGACACACACACACAAACATCTTGCCTTATATATATATATATATATATATATATATATATATATATATATGTAATTGATTTTCTGCACTATTGTAAGAACTGAAACCATGAATATCGTTTCTTATATCTTTGTCTATGAGTGTATTAAATTTGATTAAAACCAGACCACTCCTTCTATAAGCCGATTTTTTCGATTATCGGTTATCGATATTTATCGGGGGTACCTCAACACAAAACCTAGCTAAGAACACTCGCAGACGCTTATAGTACAACTGTTTAAACTTTTAAGAAATCGGTTCAGTCGTTTCGGAGTCTATAGGTAACGAGCACACACACACAGACACACACAGACATATACACACAGAGACAAAGTTGCATTTATGAATAAGTTTAAGATCATTGAAATTATCGATAGGACTATATTTAATGGTGTCTCGGATTTTGCTTTGTAATAACTGTTACTAGAATTAAATGTAAAAATTCTATGTCTGGCATAAAAATATCAGTCATCACTAGGATACACACTTAGTTATTTTATCCGATTTCGCGCTTTCTATAATAATGTTTTTTACATGACTATCAAATTTGCAATCTTCTTGATGAACAGAGAAAAAACTACTTAATATGCCAGCACTTATCAAAAGAGTATAAAAGCGATGAACCAAACATTTCACCTGATATTTCTAACTGTGTTAGAAAAATATTATTGAACGCTCGCTACAATTATCGAACTGAACATTTCTCAAGACGTAGGCATTTTCGAATCAGTTATTTTTCCGAAGTTTCATGCAATATTATTCAGTTTAAAGTTGATGCAAAACCTTAAATATGTGATTTTAGGCAGGTTGTCATCGAAAAATTGTCATCATTGAAAATAGAACATCTAGAATGGTAAATGGGTCATGGATTATTATCTTCGGACTAAAAATAATGATACCTTGAGTCATAAATACTTTCCGTTTTGCGGTATTAAATTTAATGATGAGGATAACATCTAAAACATTAAACAATCATGGATGTTTCTTTTGAATCAATTCATTCTAGTCAAGGATAAAGCGTGACATTACTATTAGGAGGGATATTATTAAGTTTGGTGATATTTTTCTCTTGTAATTATATGTATGTTCGGAAATGTTTTGCCAATTGCAATTGTCTAATTTCATTTCCAAAACATTGAGTGTATGAAAAGAGATTAACAGTGAATCTATCTACATTATATATCACACTATTTAAGCAATATTTACCAGATAGTGAGTTGATTTCATCTTGCTGATGCTTAATACAGTAGCTAAAACATGTGTTATTCTCGCGACAATGAAGAAAATGTAGAACTTCATTTTTGCACAAGTATATCTCATAAAATATATTTTGTTAAAAATGCGCTAAGCATACAAGCCCGTGAGTTTCTTGACATTTTATTCCCAGACGTTGACTTTTATAAATGGATTTCCCGTTTTCTATTTTCCATCAGATCCCTTTTAACGCGTTCTTTTATCTATTATTGCAAACATCTTGCCAAAAGCACTACGATCAATGAGCACACACAAAACTTTGCTTACATTTCCCACCGAGTAGAAAGTAATTGACGACTTTTCCTCGACGAGAACAAATGTCATAATTCCCAGATTCCGGTTAAGGAATACAGCGGCATTCCATTCTTCCTCGACTTAATTGTGGACAACCATCTATCTCTTTCCTCGTCCGGTTTTCGAGACGAATATCCTTTGAAAATAAAACTGACAGATGTTTTAAAATACACAGACATGAACCTTTCGGCCCAAGCATTTTAGCTGATAAGTTCACAAGCATATATTATCTAATATTAATTACGTCTCTAAATTATCTTTTCATATAAATATCTAAATGTTTGGAAAGTTTCATTATTACTATGTTTCATTGTTTTGCAAACTTTAAACTGTTAAATTATTTTAAAAATTAAAAATTAAATGTTTTACTGGTATTAAAACTTAATTTATGTCAATCTCGTTCTAGATAATTCAACACCACAATGGGTCATTTCTTTAGGTCTTCTGATATTTATTCTAATGAGGACATCATGGTACATATGAAATTATCCAAAATAGCACTATTCTTAAACATTGTCGAAGCAAAATAGCTACTTTTGAAGTGATGTTGTAAAATATTCATGTTATAATAATTTCTTATTTTATATATATATATATATATATATATATATATATGCGTTCAATGAGCTCTGATTGTATTCTGGCTCTACGTTAGTTTGCAATTAAATAAAAATAATGAAATCCTTTATGCATATGTGGATATTTGTTAGTAGAAACCTGTTTCTACATAAATATTTTTCAACCAGAATGATGAAAAACTAATGTAATTCTAAATAATGAAAACTACAAGAATACTAAGTGTTTTCGAAATATCGTTTAACTACGATGTGTACAATTCACGGAGAACTGAACTGTATATATAGGAATCGATTTTCAGTGAATATAATGAAAAGACTGCATGTTAAAATATCAGATTTTGACATCTCTTCATTCCCCGAGTTATATTTAGCGATTGTTAAAGATTACTGTTACTTGATCTGATTTATTTATATAACTACGTTCTTTTCGTTGTTAAATTTGGTCGAACAAAAACATAATGCTTTTTTATGCCGTCGATCAAGTGAAATATTCTCAAACATATCCATTCAATATGAGTCAATGTATTAGTGATTTCAGATAGTGCATTGTCATAATTCTAAAGCATTTTTCGAGCTAAGATCTTTTAAGTCTTGGGTGACCATTGCTGTACTCATATCCTCAAACATCGCTACAAAACGTGAACCTCATTAACTGCCCACATTGTCTCATGTTCTATTTTCCATGTACGCATAGTCGTTAAATAAAAAAATACGTTTCCCTTTAATATTCTTTGCTTAAACTGTTTCTGTGAGTGTCAAATTCTCATCAGTACATGTAAAATGAATAGCAACTCCATTATTTTGATTGATAGTATAAATTTCCATGTTTTTCCTACTTTCCTAAAAAAACTTCTTACTGTTTACATCTCCGATTTATGGCAATCTCAAAACTCTTCGCTATAAATTCAAGTTTCTTTTTATCCTTTAACCACAAGCAAGGCAGTACTGCCACTAGTGAGCAGGGGAAACATAAGAAAACAGTGAACGATTATTTAGGAGGAGAGCAAAAAGAAGAACGAACCTAAAAGCAAAGGGTTACAGGAGATATTAGAGAAGGATGGGAATAATTGTGTGAAGAGAGTTGCGTGAGAGTAGACGGAAAAAAGGAGAACAATAAGAGGGATGATAGGGAAAGGATCAGAGAAATATGGGAATCAAGGAGATAAAGGATGACGATTGACGTTGCATTTAAACTCTTGAGATTGTAGCTATCAGGGAAGCTATCAGAGGCGGGAAGTGAGAGAAAAGAAGCAGGTTGAGAAGTGACGGCGGCTGCATTGGGTTGTTTTGACCGTAAAAGAGTGGGACCTTGTTGCCAGTTCTAGTGCTCGATTAAATTCTTTTAGAGTGATCACCAGGGAGTTCGACAGAGCAAAAACCATAAGATATTTGTTGAAGAGACATAAAGAAGCCACATCCCATCGGTGAGAAAGTGGTTGTAGTCGAGCTGCCAAATTGAGATGAATAGAAGTCGCGCCTGACCAGATATAACAAAAGTATTCAATGCATGGGTAGCAGGTTGATTGTAAAATAGACACAGTCGAGAAAAAAAATCTTGGCTCAACACAGAGACCTAACCTACCTAGCAGTATATTTAGCAGTAGATTCAATGTAGTCATTTCACTTGAGACCGAACCCGAGGAGGCGTAGTTTATGAAATTAGTTATTGTAACTACACGTTTTACATCGTTCGGACTGCTGACAACATCTTTATTGCCATATTCACGATGTTTTGACAGTTGTACGCTTCGAACTTTTACCAGAGTTACCATTTGGAATTTCGAAACTAACCATTTATTTAGTCTATAGGGATACATTGTCTTAATTTTCCGTTCATTGTTTTTGATATATCATTTTAAGTTAATTGCCTTTAGTAACTCAACTCTTCAAGTTTTTGTTCCCTCTTCAGTTATTGAGCCCAGAATTCTTTGGCTGAAGTCATTTTAGATTACTAAACAAAAGCTTTTATCCATGATCCCATGGCATGCCGAATTAGAACTATCTGACCTATAGACCAAATGAAGGGTTTGGTACAAAATACCGACGTATATCACCTGAAAAATTCGGAGCGTACAACGACACAAACTTCAAGAAGTTTGCAATAAATATGAGAACAACAATCCGAACGATGTAAATAATATAAATACCTTTAAGTAGATTTAACTGTTACGTATTTCAGCTTAGATATTCGACCCCATACACTTTCCATGATACTAATTTGATATGGATAACCGAGAATCACGGTAACTTAGTATACATTACTGATGGGATTGGGAGAAGGATAATGTAAATAACAAAATTCAGTGATATATTAAATGTTGATTAATGCTGCATATACATTATAAAACATTGAAGTTAACTGAAAAGCCAGAATCTAGAAGACAAATCCAATTCTGATATGTTTTGGTCTTCTGGTGTACTAAGCTGATCTTTGTTTCCTTTAACTCTTTTCAGTATTTAATAATTTCAATCTCTGTGTAATTTGTGTCGTGCATTTGCGTATTTTTAAAACAAATGTTCACCACTAATGAATTCGAATCCAACGATATTGATTAAGAATATCTGTAATCAAAATAAATATCTATTTTTATTTTAAATCATTTAGAAAGCACAGACCGAAAGTTAGCGAAAAAGAGCATATATTAATATATACTTGATTAAGGAAGTTGTGTTTAGTTTCGTTATTGATTTAGTGTTTATTCAAATTAATGTTTATTTTCTCCTTTTACCTTACATACTCTTTGTTATTTGCTAAACATTGTCTAGTTTCTTTTCAAATAGGTTTCATTTGCTCTTCTCTTGTCTTTCTGCTAATCGACTTAAACAAGTGCTGTGTTGTATTTTAAGATATTTTTTATTTGCAAATGGAAAGCGTCGTTTTACCTTGTTTGATAAAAGCGTTGATTTACGTAGTTTGCCATGAAGTAAATTCTAAGACACAATGAAAAGTAAATTTATGTCAAGTTAAAGGCGGTTAATGCATTATCAAACCCACGAAATTATTTGGTATGTTTAACAACATAACAACAATTAAAATGCATTAGAATTCCATAAGTTAGAGGAATCATACGAGCTGAAAGAAAAAACAGATTTTATGTCCGAAGTAGTGAGGAAAAATTCTTTATATAATTATGTAGAATGATTTTCTATAACATTCATGTGTGACAACTTAAATCAAGTTGATTATCATTTGTATCTGGAATCATGTTTGATGTTATTTTTATATTAAAATTGCAGTAATAGCGTTAACAAATATGAAAGCCACACGGACGTTAAAAAGGAAAATTAGATCAGCAATAGAAACAGTACTATAATATATTTCATGCAGTTATATAGCAGATTTATTAACAAGCTGGGTGCAGTGAGAAATATCAGCAGGAAACAAAATTTACTCAAAATAACTGAGGAAATAAGATTAAAGAATCATTAAGCGAAATTGACTGCGGTTTAGTGGCCATTGCTGGAAACGTAAACAAGAAATTGCACATCAGCTTTATACTATGAAAGCAAGTTGATGAAAACGATCAATATGTTCACTGGCAAAAACCGTAATAATGTTAATAATAAATAATTCAGAAATCAAAAAGCAGACCTGGGTAGAGTTATAAAAAGAAGCAGTTCCAAGTGTTTGAGCACAACAAAATAGATATATTTATACATAATTTAATTTAAACAACATATGGCTTTAAAACATCATTAAGAACGTTTTTTATACTGGTTAAATAACTTGATATATTATTAAATTATTTTTTGTTTAATCACTTTCCTGGCAGAAGTGTAACAAAATAGTAAGAAAAATTTCCGGTGTTCATTCCCCAGGCAATACCTCACTTCTGACAGGGGTTGAGTATGTATACAAAGGGTTAGTGCAAAGGGACATTTTATCCATAGTATTACCGTGAAAACTACGTTAAACATTGACTCGAAAGCAACGTAGATGAGCTAAAAAACGCCTTTACCTTGTAAAAAATCTAACCATTATCAATGAGGGTCCACTGAGGCGTAATTATTGCCCATGTACTGTAAGTGGAGCTAGGTCGCTGTAATACCTATGCCAGATGGACAGTTGTTTTTATTTTTGGCTTAGACGCAGAAATACCTTTATAGCGCTTACTCACGTTAAAACCATTTTGTGTCTTATCCAGCCATCGCTGGGAGGACGGGTAAATATCGACTTTACTAGCACAAGTCAGGTAGTGTAATCATTTCCCAGCTGTGTCACTGTCTGTGGACAGATACGCTTTTGTGAAAAATACTGAGAGGTACATGGTCCAAGAGAACAGCTGCCGCGCCAGTAACACTTATTGCGCTAGAGCGTATGGTCAGTAGTAATGTTGATGCCAGCAAAACAATATTTGTTGGGGTTGTGCAATTCTGTGACCCTGGCTCGGGTGTACGCCCTCGGGTGCTACCCATTCAATCTCACTATGTTTGCATCACGTCGCCGTGGGGAGACGAGCAAATGCGTACTTATTTGTCATAATTATTTTAAGATTCTAATGAATTATATAATCTTGTAATCAATATATGGAAATCTATCTATGAGTTACTGAAATTTATCAGTTTAGCTTATGGCAGGCCAACACGAACTAGAACTATAATTGGATGACCAAATTATGCCAAGTTGGTGGGTGGTTCTAGCGTTGAAAATCGGTGATTGAAATACTCTCATTAACTGGGATTAAATATTGATCACTGGGCGATATATGACTCTTTCCACCAAGTGATTTTACATGATGAGAAATATTATTCTTCAGAATTTAACTGGTGTTTCACTTAAAATATTAAAATATGTATGCATTTTCACGGTAACGTATGTTGTTCTTATGATTCATTTGAATATAGAAAACAAATCAATAAGACAAATAATATTTTAGTCAAACTTGACCGGAATCGAATTTTTGGTCTAGTCAAAATTAAATTGTAATTAGAAAGTAAAATTCCCTCTCTTCAAAATGCTTTATCAAACAATTGGCCTCTTTCTGGAGATTGCGCTTGATGAGTAGAACTTTTAAAACTTTTCTCGTGAATAGTTAGTAAAGTGCCATACGTGGTACACCGTTAAGAGATCGTGTCTCGAAAGAGACATTACTGACTGGGCCGAAGAACTTACCGCAATAGGTTGCCATTACTTTCTGCGGTAGACTGGTTACTAACAAAGGCTGTAAAATTCAGTCTATCCTACAAATCCATAGCTGGAGAGAAAAGTGACTTTCCGAAGAGTATTTGTGTGTAAGTGAATGCAACGAATTCAACTGGAATTTGAATTCTACTGTTCGGTTTCTTGTTCCAAGCCGATATTTACTGAACAATAACGAACAAAATAAATAACAGAATTCAAAACCATTTTACGTAACGTGACTAAAATCAAAACAACCATCATCTGAATATATCCAGGTTTTCATATAAAAATTCATTATTTTCTAGTTATTTGCACAATCGTTGAATCTGTCATTAGCATTATGTTGTGGACTCTTTACAGTTTTGAATTAATCATATAATTGTCTCTTTTGTAGCCACCGTATATCATGCATTGTCAAACGTATTTAATGGCATACGATGAAAGGTTCAATAGACAAAGTCAGATATAATACGCGCCATTGTATTAGGTCTCACATATTGATACTTTGCGTTGAGTATTCTCTTCAAACTTTTCTGACTGATCCTTTCAAGCACCATATTGCATTGTGCATGTCTCCTATAAATACACATGAGATGTTGAAACAAATGCGCAATAAACAATGTCTAGCGATAGGAACACATCTGCTATTTCCAGTTGCTTAGCCACTTACACACACACACACACACACACACACACACACACACCGTTTTAGTATGCAAATTAATTATTTTAGGTAGTGTTGTGGATCTTTATCACCAATTTGTTGTGGCAAATCTTAATGCAAAGATGTAGTGACTGGTTTGGTCGGTAATAAGACACGGAAAACAGAAGGTAGTTTCAAAACAGTATATTAGTATAACAAGAACATATGTGCAAGTAAGTGTTAATAATCAGTAAATAGAAATCAGTAAACAGAAATCAGAAGTCCAAACGATACAGTTACGCTACTTATTGCCGGAGCAGTAGCTGACTAACTGCGTACTAGCTGTCGTTAAATGCTGTCAAAATGCTTTTAACTGCAAACTTAACCGCCTACCAGAAGTCACGCTGTTAACTATATATAACCAGAGGAAGTGTCCATTTCTTGTAGGAGGACAACATAACGGGTTGATAGACAGATTTTATTTTATGTTAGTCAAAGTTATATGCATCTATACTAATACTATTTTTAAAACATAAAGATATAACTTTACGTGTAATCATGATATGTACTAATGTATTTTGCACATATCCATACCGACATACATACATAGATTCATATTTATACACGTATATAATATAACGATGATTATATAAATATATACGTACATAGAAAAAAACGTGAAATAAAAAAGCTATAATGTAAAAGTTCAAATTAACAGATTGTCTCTATGAGTTGATTCTATTTTACACAGTAGATAAGAATATCACAACACAATAAAAAGCACAGGTAAAAATGTCTGATGTCTGCTAGTAAACTCTTTCTGGAGCACCTCGTGTATAATAACAGAAAAATAATTTGTACGTGTTTATTTCATCAATGTACACACACAGAGAATCAGGCACATACAAACACTGAAAGACACATACGCACATAAATGCGCGAGCGAGCGCGCGCACACACACACACACACACATATATATATATATATATATATATATATATATATGTAAAATTGTACATTGCAGTCAACACCCATCTGCGAAAGCCTGCTTAATGTGTACAGGCAATCGCTTCGTATATCATATTGAACACTTTCACCCATAAATATGGAATTACTTTAAAACTTTATTTATCATATATATATATATATGTTTGTTTGTTGGGTAATAAGTATTTTACCGCCGCTGCTGACCTTGCGGCTCGTCAGACCCACATGTTACAACAGTTAATCTTCCAAAATATTCCCAAAACATCGTTATACATTATTATGGCATTAAAGGCCAGAAGTTTTTTTTTATAGGCCATGATAAATTTTGAAACAAAAAATACCAGTCGACCGATTTATTAAATTATGAGAAGAAAAGCTGTCGCAGATGACTTGAAAGAATTGACAGGAAAAAATAATAAAATTTATAACATCTAAATATACTAGAGACACAGCAAAGCAAACAATCTCTTTGTTTACAAAGAGAGGGTCGCTTGGACCTGATGAACGGAATGTCCAACACCTTCAGATGGAATAACGAGTGTGCTCGGGCCAAAACCGAGAACCAGTTCACATTGAAATCCATAGCAGAGGCTTGATTATTTATCATGTGATCCGCTATAGAAGACCCATTTGTATTTCGAATGGTATCACTAGACGAAAATTTTAATATCTAAGCGGTGCGTCGTTCTACCTATGTAGTCGAGTCCACAACTACATTTAAAATAATAAATAACAAAATTAATATGGTGGGGGTATAAAACGTCGTTATGCATAGATGGAAGGACAGAATTGGTTTGAAAACAACACGCACATTAGGTGCATAATAGCACTCACGTAAACTAGATTAAACAGGAATCCGTAAAATAGACTTCCTATAAATTGAAGTAATCGTTGTGGTACAGTGGATATCGGCTCGGAACAAGAAATCAGCAGAGCCGAGTTCGAATTCCAGTTGAATCCATTGTATTCACTTACGCGCAAATACCCTTGGGAAAGGTATTAATCCGTCTATTCCTTCCAGTTATGGGTTAAATAGCAGGACAGATTGGGTTCTATAGCCTTGGTCGGCAACCAGTCTACCGCAGAAAGCAATGGCAACCTACTGCGGGATAATCTTCTGCCCAGTCAGTCATGTCTCTTTCGAGGCATGATCGCCTAAGCGTGTATCACGTATGGCACTTTAACTGACTGACATAGTGCATCTGAAATTATGCAAATCACATAAACCTCACTAAATGGCAGTTGTTTTGAAAAAGAAATGACTAATTCTGAACGATCAATTTACAGGTCAAAATAAAACTTGAGTTAAATTTTTATGACGTTTCAGCAGGTTTTATTAACCTTATTGGATCTGTTAAATGGACGGCTGTCTGAAGTTGTTATGCAAAGCAATGCAACCACGTTTTACTTCAATAAAACTTAATAAAATAAAAACTCGACCAACAATTGAACAGGTGAAGAGGCTCATCCCTTGTTTCCTGTTTAGGATGCGGTTTCCGGTTTTCTCTTTTCCAATCTTTTCACTCTTGTCCTTTTTTATTATTTTTTTATTTTTTATTTTTTCAATTGGAGTAGATAGACTAAACTATCGCCCGGTTCACACTCCACCCACATCTATTGAACAGGTGAAGAGGCTCATCCCTTGTTTCCTGTTTAGGACGTGGTTTCCGGCTTTCTCTTTTCCATTCTTTTTACCCTTACGTAGCCCCCTGCGCATCAGTGGCGTTACCGCCTTGCTTGGGGTGATATGATAAAAAAAAAACAAAAACAAAAAAAAACAAAGATAACAGAACAAATGAGAAACATATATAAATATGAAAAGCATATATGCATTGATATAATGGTTCTTCTTCTCAATAACATCCTGCAATCTATTATCTATAGAGTTTATGATTTTTTATTTCTTTTAATTTAGAAGGTTCAATTCCTGACATTCTATTTTTAATTGCTTTCCATACGACTGCGTTGCTGACATATTATTTGCTAAACTTTATTTAGTTTCATATTCACAGTTTTCGATCAGATTCAGATTGGGACTTTATGGTAACCATTCCATTATTCTCCCTCCTGTAAAGTTTTTAAGCTGAACAATTTCACGGGAAATCTTAGAATATTAGAATTCACATTTTACTTTGAAACAAGGTTGGTTCTGGAAGCTTTAAATAATCTATTGATCATAAAATCGCAATAATAACACTGTTCAATCAAAATTGTTTTCCTTATTTAAAAAAAATATTTTCTTTTAAATAACTTAGTCATGTATTTTATTATTTTCCTTACAATCTGTTCTTATTTTGAGGAATTCTGTTATCTCTGTTCAAATACTCCCAATTTCAAATGTTGTTGTTATCAGTGAATAATTTTATAATTGCCTCCATTTTTTATTATATAAGTTTGTTAGCACTTATATCAAAATTTGTAAATTTTAAATAAGTTAAATAAATACGGTTAAGTTAGTTATATCAATTTTCGAAGAGACTTAAATTGCGCAATAAAATATTACATCGCCACATTTCACTTCAAATATTTATATTAAAATAGATATTATAAGTTTAATGCATGCGGTATATTCATCATATGCGTATAACTACATAATATATATATTTACCGAAAAATATATTCATTAATACAAATTTTTCTAAGAAAATAATCTAAAAATAATAATTAAAACAGCAACAGGGAAAATTATGCAAGAAGACAAACGGTGAATTTCTATATATAATAACATATAATTACTCTGTTTGGCTTATTTAGATATGCGGGTTTTCTATCTAGGAATTTCTCTGGGCACACGTTAAAGGAATAAACTTATTCTATAGCCAGTATTTAGCTTTGGCTAGCATATTTATGTGATTGATATCATATATTGGCTCAAAGGATTTACAGTTTTAATAATTCAGTTTAGATTGGAGAGAAGTTGCATTAATATACAACAATAACCAAAAGAAAATATTTGTACAGCGTATCTCTCAAAATTTTACAACACGCGCATGAGGACGCACGCAGGCGTGAACACACGCACACACACACACACAGACACACACACACACACACACACACACACACACACACACACACACACACACACATATATATATATATATATATATATTTCTTATGTAAATCCAGATTTTACATTCGTGGAATAATTATTTCAACATGTCTACTTGAGAAATGTATACTTCAACGAGAGTTGGACGAAAAAGAACTTCTAATTTACAGGAAATAAAAATTAGTAAAAAAAAGAAAGGATTAAAGATGGTTGTCAAAATAAGACCGAGAAAAAAAGAGAGGGGATTCTTGTAGTATCCTTCTCTTGGCAGTGGAAGTCAGCGGTTTGCCTAAGAGGTCAAGGTAGCCGGTAGTAATATGCTTAAGGGCATTCAAATTTAAATTCTCAACAATATAAAAAATCGGCTAAAAATATAATGATTAATTTGAAATAGTTAAACATTTTCATGGGAGTTTAAATCTACTTCGATGACGATATTTCTTATTAATTCATTACTTTAATTAAGAAGTAAATACTGCCGTTGATATTTAAATAGCCGAATATTTTCTACTAAGCACTGATTGCATTTGTCATCAGACTATTGGGAGTAAGTGCAGAGCACATAATTTTTCATCTGTTTGTAGATTTTATATTTCTTCCTTCAGTTACCAATATCTTCGGGAAAAGGTTTTCTGAAATTTCAATTTAAGGCTAGTAAAATTGTTCCTATGTGATTAAAATCTGTAGTTCCAAACCGCCACCAAAATTCAGATGTAAACATTATAATTTTCCTTGTTCTCTTTGGGAAGGATGGTAGCTTGATAGATTATATTGATCGATCTACATTTACCATCAACCGGACAATTTTCCTTTGATCTGTTATTGCAGGAGAATAAAACACCGGGTTTAGAATTAGTTTCATAGAGATTCCTTAAAACTTGGTTATTGTGGAAACTGAAATGTTGTACATATTACTAGTACAGGAATAGTTAATCTATTAAATATTTTATTTAGAGGGTTATCTTTTTGATAATGCTTATTCTCCTTATTCTACTTTTACTAACCCTCAATAAAAATTTCAGACAGCCCTTTCCCAAAAATACTGGGAAATGTAGGAAGAAGGCATAAACCCAGAGATGTATTGGAAATTGATAGGCTCTTTACCTACTCCCAATAGCGTGAATAATAAATATAATCTGTGCTTAGTAGAAAAAATTAGGATATTAAAATATCAATGTGAAAATATACTTCTTAACCATCCTAAAGAATTAGTTAGCAAGTGTCGTCATCAAAGTAGATTTGAATTCCTTAAAATGATTTAAGCAATTCTTTTCTTCCAATTTAATTATAATAATTTTTTTATATTGGTTAGAATTTAAATTGGTATAACCTTAAGGTTATTCCTACCGGCTAACTATGGCCCCTCTGACGAATAGTTGCAATCAACTCTCAAGAGAAGTGAGCTACTATTATCACTCTCCTCTTCTTAGCTTGTTTTTGACCAAATTTCCTTATCTCTTTTTTTTTCTTTACTAACATTTATTATAATTTTTTCATTTTACTCTAGCTGGAATTGAAAAATCAATGTCTCTAGTAGACGTTGAATATATGTTCTGTAAATTAACCTTACATCGAGCTCTCTGTAGGATCAGTTTTAATATTTGATCTAATATTACTAGGATCTATTTGTATTATTTCCAATCTTCTTTGGATTTATTGATAATACATACATACATACATACATACATACATACATACATACATACTTACATACATACATACATAAATTAAGACGTACATACATACAGAAATTAAGACGGCATATTGACTATCAGTTTTGCTCATTAATAGATTTTTATTCTAATCATCGCTTCAGGCTTAAAACTGAAATTCACCATGCAATGTTGACATTCTTTATTTTTGAAACTGTATTCTTTTATTTATAATTCTCTCTCTCTCTCTCTCTATATATATATATATATATATATATAATATTTTGGGGATTTCTTTTAAGTAATGATAGATTCCATTTTCTGATGCACGCTTAAAAGAAACATATTGTCAATTTGTCTCTTAGTAATTTCTTTTCTTAAATAATAAACAATTCAAAACCTACGCAATCCAGTCTCTCCATAATCCTTTTGTTTGCTTTCTATGAATTTCCCTGATGTTTTACAATGTTGGGTTTCATTATCTTTTCAACGGCGTTAAATCCAGAATGAACGTTCTCCTAGATTTTCTGTCACCCAAGGCTAGTGAGCTTAATTTGCTCTGTTATTTAAAAGGAAAGCAGAGTAGAATATGTTTTCTTACTGAGGATGTTAATGCAAAATGAAAATAGCTCACATGGCTTAAATATAGCTAATATATTTTATCTACTGTAATGGTAGCCATAGTGACATCTACACTTTTCTTCTTATTATTATCTTTTATGTTTTGGTTTTTAGCGGCCTCCAAAATCCAACCAGACATCTCAAGAGACCTAAAGCCAGCAGATCAAGATTGTTGGTAGAGAATTGGCAGATGTCATTCAGAGCAATCTTTTTCTTAATTGTATTACATCATTGCCATGTGTATAGTAGTTTAAACTATTATTGGTATTTTTCGTATGCATAGACTGTTAATCGAGTGACAAGTTCTTCACATTTATATGACACATTTTGTGGGATCCCAGATGGAATCCCCTTTTTCTTTTAAATGCAAATTGTTGAATCACAATAAACTTTACCTGTCTTAAACATAAACAAAAACAAAGGAAAATTAATATAAAGTTTTATCTAGTCTTTCACATATTTTATTTGTTCGTGAATCCAAAGTATGAAAACATGTCACTCGTAGGGATTAACTGACTTCTGTCTCATACGATATACCGGGGGGGGGTAGGTGTTTCAATAGTTGGTAAATAGGTTTGGGAGTATTTGACAAGTGAATCTAGTCGATAATTTTTCAGCTTGCATAAATACAAATCCTGATTTATTTTTCTTTAATCCTTGGACCCCACGTAAGGCAAAAAAGCAGTACGACAAAATAGGTTGCGCGGTGTAAAAGTATAAGAAAGAAATAGAATCATCAAGGAGCGATAACAATAGATGAAAAATGTTTTAAAAGAAGTACATAAAATTATAGAAGGTCTAAGAAGGCTACAAAGCAAGGAATGCGAAGCGAGTTTCACAAGCGTGAATTGCGAGAAAATAAATTGTTAGCATAGACATTATGGTTGGGTGTGCGTTGTGGTGCAGTGCATAGCCGCTCGGCAATGAGAGTTCGGAGAGCAGAGTTCGAATAGCAGTTGAATTAGTTGCATTCACTTACGCGAAAAAAATCTTTAGAATAGTATCAATCTATCACTTCTCTCTCCATCTAAGAAGAGATAGGATTCTCCCTCCAAATATTAACAGGTTGGGTTTTAGAGCGTTTGGTTTACAACCGGTCTACCTTTCACGGAGGATAAAGGGATTTGGCTAGGGTCAACAGCACTACTAGTGAAAAAGACGTTTCCAGAAGCATCGACAATACCGCCATCGATGGTGAGGGGTCGTCAATGGCCTATACTCCACTGACTAATTTGTTTTTTCATAGAACTAATGATTACATAGAACCAATTCTTCAGAGAACTGACGTAAACTTGTTGGCAATATAGTACTGTGAGGTATAGTTACAAAAATTAAGAGTTCAGGCAAAAAATTACCAGGAAAGTATTTGTGGAAAAGGCAGAGAGAAGCTAAATTACGACGGTGGGAAATTGACTGCCTTCACCAAAATTGAAAAAACGATATAATAAATGCAATGTGATGGCAAAAATACAGAAGAATTTAGCACATAAGTTTCATATACATAGACATATATAAAGATATATATGAATATACTTATATTACCTGAATTTATTATATATATATATATATATATGTGTGTGTGTGTGTGTGTGTGTGTGTGTGTGTGTGTATGTGTACACTAACACAGCAAAACCCTGGAAGATATAATATCTACACACATACACACACACACATATATATATATATATATCTGTTCTTCCATATTAGGATGATATAATGACCAGTTGCAATGCGATTATGGTGATAGCATTTCCACTACTGCTTCTATTCTCCTCGCGATTCATAAATAAATTGAAAGCCAAAGAACTCATCATTATTTCGAGAAGTCGTAGAATTTTCCCGTGGAAAGAAATCTATTTTCTTGAATTAAGATCTTCAATATGTGCAGCAGAGCTTGCTTTAATGCGATATTCTATGACTCACTTCCGATATAGATGCTCAAGTTTTCAACTTTATCAATTTTAAATTTCAGTTAATCACATCTCAGGGAATACATCGGCTAACAGAATACAGATATAGCAATTTGTTCATATATATATACACATATCTATCAAAGACAAGAATTACTAAAGATCTCTCTTCACTAGGATTTCTCTTTTGACTTATTCTCTCTTTTTTCTATTTACCCAATATGTATGTGTGTATGTAAGCCAAAAAGTTTAAGGTTTACTCCACAAAATTTTTCCATGCATGCTTATAATGGATGAGATTGTAGTCACATGATCTAAGTTTGATCTTGATCACCTTGGTTTTATTGATACTGCTACATTGTACACGTGGCCGCTCTAATAGCAGTGTGCATTAAAGAGGAACAAACAATATTAGCCAAATATGCTGAAAATTTGCAACCTCACAGGGTTCGCCATTAAATGTGATCACAGAGCTAATATATATATATATATATATATATATATATATATATATATATATATATATATATACTTCCTTTTTGACAGGAGTTATTTTCGCGAACTAGGTTTCAAATTTTCGGTATCTTCAGGTGATTTACAATAACTAATTTAATCTAACAGATTTTTTTACGAAAGCATGACTGAAATTATCAAAGAACCGAATTTTTTTCAAAATTAGGAGGAGTTATTTACGGATATTCTAACAATTTCATCAATTTCTATATGATTCTAGTAGATATTCATGAGTATGATTACATTTCGAAATTGTTTCTGATCTTTCATTCAGCAATGTCTTTTCTTGGAACAACTTAATAGCCAATTTTTCCTCCAAGCATAATCTGCATACTTTACCACAGTTGTATGGTTTGTCTATTTTTACTATGCTCTAAGTTATACCGGGTTCATTTCCATAATTCACTTTTAATTCCCACGCGTTGCTAGCCAGTTTGGTACAATGAGGTTTTCCAGTTTAAATGTAGACGTAAGATTATTTTAATTTTAAAACTGTCTTTGTTGGATTTTAAATATGTTTTACTTTGACCATTCATGTTATGTACATCTGCTTTGTAATGAAGCCTTTCTGTATTACAAAATTCCGTAAGTGGGCATTTATGTTTGTCACTATAGTTACATAGTTATATAGTTAACCAACAAGGAAACACAGCTGGCCTGTTGGTCCCCCGTATGCTGAATAGAAAACAAATTTTTTTGACAGTACACGAGCATCAACTTTTCATACAATGTGTGACTCCTGGAACGCAGCCATATCTACGCCCTGAAAGATATGAGATCACGAAGCGGGCTGATAGCCTGACCATAATTTCCTAGGCCCTTCGAATTCATACTGGCTAGCTTGATAGTCATTTTTCAAGTGGGAACCTTAGACACAAAATGGACGGAAGTGTGCTGGGTTCAGAGCTTACACTACCAATCAGATGTCATTCGTCCGTCTAGGACAATACCATCGACATATGTCGGGTACGTGAGTTTTAGACACATATACAAAAATGAGTAGAGAATTACGTGTACCCTCCCTACACAGAGTAATGCCATTTTTTACTCAGTTGTCCTCACTAGGGCCATCCAAATTTTCTGCAACGTGTTTTTTTGTCTCAGTTTCAGTGATCCTATATTCTTAGATTTTCTCTGGTTTTTCTGATCACTGTTATATCTCCGGGGTCTTTAGAGATATTGTTAGTGTTCTCGACAGACTTTCAGTTCACCGTTGATATTTTAAATAGTGTTCCTCAAGAGGGCTTTCCTTTTCGAGGATAGGTCTCTCTCAAGGGCCTGCCTGTCCACCCCGCATGTTTTCCTTTCCTTTGTTATATTCTTTGTTTTAATTTTTTTTAAAATATTTTTTGTGCACGGGTCGGAGGTGATTTAGGGAAGAAAGTTGAAGGAGCTGTAGAAAGACTCCTTATTTTCTGGGATGTCTATCGTGTCTTCACTGGCAAAGCAGAGGCAGATATGGTCATGGTGGCAGCCCTACTCTAATCGGCTTTCAGTTCTTTCATTTTTATAGTTCTTTTCTCCTTCCTCCTCGTCTTTCTTCACTCGTTTTAGTGACGATGATAACTTCCGGTTGGTGTGATTCTATGAAGCTATTTGATGTTCGATTTCGCGTTTTTGTTTCGTCTATGGAGACAGCTGTTTCTTCTTCATCGCTGATGCCTCCTGTTTTGTTAAGGTGTCATGCTGTGGAGGAGAAACTGTAGCAACGTTCTTGCCCCTAACACAACTTCAGTTCATCCATTAGTACTAACTGACTTTCCGGAATTTTCTATGTTGGTTCTTGATATTTTTTGCCACCGGTGCTACTGGTTCCGATACATTAATTTTTGTCGAGAACAAGTGCCCCGACTACACACAGGTCTTACTGTGGAGTTTTAGGAATTCCAGAACTAAAATTAGCTTTCTGTCTCGACTCACCAGAACATCTGGAATACTATTAAAGTTTTTCGGATCGGGACAATTTGCAGACCAACGTTTTCGTCGGGCTCCCCGCTCTGCTGGCCTCTCGGGACACCTCCTCTACGGCTCCGGGCTGAGCAAAAAAACCGCCTACATGGTCACACAAAATTTTCCAGTGGGGCTCCATGCATCATAACTCTAGTTTCTGTTGTGCACATATACACCGTCTGGAGCCGTACATTCTCCGTCACTAAAACGCTACCTCCCAACGACTTCGCCTCTTCCTCTGATCGCAGAAGCACATTTCACATCACCCTCGAGCTTCTTGCCAAACTTTTGTTACTATTTTTATGCTTTCATTGTCTCCCTGCTGATTCTGATAAATTTGTGAGTTTTCTCATTGCATGTCAGCAGAGATATCATCTTCATCGCAATTACATTGACGGCTCTTGTATATCAACCAAATCGCTTCCATTAATATGTGGCAATGTTTTTTTCAGATCCATCTGCTAGTAGTAAATGTCGTCTTTTTCTTTCTACTGTCTTTCTCTGTACCGACGTAGATGGTGATTCCTTAGGTTCAGCATTTAGCTCAGAAGACTCATGGTCTCAGCACAACATAAAAACAGGGGGAAAACAAAAAAAATCAAAATAATCAACTGGACGATGAAAATAAATAACATAAAAAATATACTTACTTAGTAGAAAAAAGCTTCTTGCAACAACGGTATAACTCTATTCCGCTCATCAAATGTATTTGTACGATTCGCTATACATTTTCCTACAGATTTTGATAACATATCAGACGAAGCCATGCTGACGATAGAGCTCATAGGTCTAACATCTAAACCTATAAACGTACCTATGTTGTAGATAAACTATGATAATTTCTTGAATCTACTAACGCGGTATTCATTTTTTGTTTTGTTTACGTGACAATTTACCTTGGCTTTCAAAGCTCCCTGTAGCCTAGTATTTACCGTCGCTATGACGGTTAAAGCAGTAGAAATGTATTCGCTTTCAAACGAAGACTTTAGCAAAATGAACTTCCTTCTTGTAATTTTAGCGACTCTTTCTTTGATCTGGACATTTCAGATTAACAAGCACCTCCACAGAAAAAGCTCTTTCTTTTCAAAAGAACTTGCTAGAAGATTATGTCAGAGTGTCTTCATTCTTTTGATTTTTATCTTGCTAAGATGCTATGGCATTTGTCCGGGGTAACAACGTCCCTTGTTAACTTGTTTGACTATCATGAAAAAAAGCTTCTGAGTTTAAGTTGTTCCTTTTCAACTATCACGCTTGTTTTCCAGCTTATGGGAAGGTGTTCTAGAAGTCTCTGTCAAATAGGAGGTGCAGGTAACCCAGAAATAGGCATCTCTAATAGGTACCTATTTGTTAACTAGAACAGTAACATCTTAGAATTTACAGTTCTTCGACAGTACGTTCAATGCAAGAAAATATTGATCCCTGAATACTGAATGAATCATTTTGCAGTTAAATGCAAACGAAGTTCAAAACTATAAATAAATATTTGAAGCGCAATGCAATTCAGAAACTATAATATAAAAATCACGACAGAAATTCCGTTTGACAGACAATGTATTCGCATGCACTTAAAAACATGTAGGAAGCTTTGCAATTGATCAAGGATTCCTAACGGAAAGAATTAAAAAAGAAAGTATTAGTGACATTAAAAAATGTTTCTGGAGAAAACGAAAGACATGAGAAAAAGAAGTGGTTGACAGAAGAAATACTCGACTTAATGAAGGTAAAATGAATCAATCAGTGATAACTGTGATATGAATGCTTGAATAAGAAAATAGCAATAGAAAAAGACTAAATAAATATCAAGAGCAAAAATAGTTTTCGCCAGACTCTATACAATATAAAGATGGAATGATCTAATAAAAAAAGAAAGGTGTTGCAATAGTGGAATAAATACAGAAGGGAAAAGTTTTGTACAAAATCAAAGGAGAGAAAACTAAAAAAGAGAAAAGTGAAATATAAAAATAGATCAGTAGTAATGGAATGCGTATTGGGAACAAACACCTAAGTGAATAGAGAACATGTTAAGCAGGTAAAGATACACAGAAAGAAGAGGGTAACAAGTACATATTTCTTTCTAGGCTTGTTTTAACGGTACACTGAGCTAATTTGATAACTATTAGTAAACCGAGTCAAAATGTCTTACTGACAAATGCAAGTGATATGCAGATAAAACTTTACTAATTAAAAGTTTAGAAAAAGAATTGCAACAAATATGAGATGATGTTAAAAAATTCTCCTCCATACTAAAATTTATTGGAAAGATATTTGCAAAATTTAGTTATTCTTTAAAACGTTTAAAAGTTGGTCGAAAAAAGAAATATATAATAATAGAAATTAGAAAAAGTATCCGATGGAACTCGAAAATATAAGTATAATATATATATATATATATATATATATATATATATATATATATATATATATATACAGAAGAGAGCATAACAATAAGAACAATGTTAAGAAAAGGTGTAAATATGAAATAACTTTTTTTTATTTTAAAGCTTCAAGATCATTTTATCAAGGAAAAAAGGATATATAAAGTAAATTATATACTTCCAAAATTTAAAGTTCAATGAACGTATTTTTATAAAGTTATAAGAATACTTATATAACATTCGAAAAATATAGATGATATATATATATATATATATATATATATATATATTGCAAAAGACAATCCTTTTTCGCGAAATAAATTGTGATTGTACAGAAAATACGTTAAACTTTAATAACAGGTGAAACGTGACACTATTATTCGAAGTACATAGAAAAAGAGTTAAAAAACGTAAGACCATTCTGAGGTACATAAAAGTATTAAAACTTCAAAGCATGAGAAAGACAGAAAAACATGATGCGCTGATGTTTGATGTCTACCTGCCTATATGCCAATGTTTTTTGTTTTTTCTGGAGTTTTATAACAATTGAAATGAATATTTGAAGCAACAGAGATGGCATTGTAAGAAGCAAGCATGAGAATATATATACACAGAATGCAACAAACGAGGGCATTTCGTAGATCTACAAATATATTTACTGACAACTAGAAAGAAGTAGAAATAAGATTTAATGAATTCACAAGATTTAACATTGAGAGGGATGCTATAATGCCCCTGAGCAATATATTTAAATTAACAGACAAAGGAATGTGTTCGAACACGAGCGAAGCACCTCTGTTCAGAACACTCGCAGGAAAGTGGATGGTAAAAACGTTTACCCGGGTCTAAATTTTATGACTATTTAAAGAAAGAAATTGACTGAAAAATAATTTAAATAGGTAAATGAATAAAATAAGCAAAAAAAGCACATTTCTCCTCAAATGCTACTTGTCATGAAAGCAACTAATTCCGATCAGTGGCTGATCAGTCGCATGCAAAAAATAAATAAATAAACAAAAAATGTGAAATATTTAATTTTCTGCAGAGTTACCTGGCCGCTATATGATAGAGGTTTTGGCTCTCTTAACTTTCCTTTATTGTCAGTGCAACGAGAATCTAACGAACCATAAAATTACATAAATAAACAACATTGCCACATTAGCCCTTGCGGATATATTCGCATCAACTTCTCACCGTCTGCGTTTGTCTTTAATTGCTTGCGGCATCTGTTTATTGTTAGTAATTACTTCCTTACACTCAGTATAGACAATCGACACTAACTTGTTTCCTGCACCCTGGTGAAAACATGAAACTTCACACATGTCCCATCAATTTTTTTAGATATATCGCAAAACATGACGATTAAGGCGATTGTGTTTTTCAGGAACTTAATGATAAATAGCGTAATTTTTTTCACTTTTGTTCAGTCTGTGTCAAATTTTCTTTCTCTCTTTCTATATATACGCACGCATGCATTAAACACACACACCTGCACACTGATATATATGATACATATTTTCATGTACAGAGATATACAAATATTGTGGTTTACGCTTTTTGACAAATTTATCTTGGTCTAGATTTAATTATATTAGATTCTATGGATTCTAAGAAATTTTCATATTTTAACTGTTGGAATGAGTGTTTTCCATTAGTTTCAGTATTCCAACGATTTTTCTTAAAAGAAAAGTCACTGAAATAAAATGTTGCTGATTTTACTTTAATCTATTTAATAACAAGGTGTAATTTAATTAATTAAGATATAAAATTAAGACATGATTAAGTAATACAGCGTGCGTAATTTCTCGTTTGTTTATTATTAAGTATATATATATATATATATATATATATATATATATATGTGTGTGTGTGTGTGTGTGTGTGTGTGTGTGTGTGTGTGTGTGTGTGTATATAAATGCTCTACATCTGTATTGAGGCCCTTAAAAAATTAAATATTAAACTAACATTAAATGTGTGTGTGTGTGTGTGTGTGTGTGTGTGTGTGTGTGTGTGTGTGTGTGTGTGTGTGTGTGTGTGTGTGTGTGTGTGACGAGTGTTTATAACGTTCTCTTTCTGATCATGAAGCCCTGGTTCAAATCTCACCATGGCCAATTTGTCAGGAAAGTGACATCATGATGTCATTGGTCCGTAGGATACAATACTAGCTTGCAGCAACTTTGGAAAGGGCATGAAAATCATACCAACCTTTGATACAAGCCATTTAACTGAAATTGTTTAGATGGCCCCCTTTGAGGATGCTTGTGTTAGGTCGAAGTTACAAGGGATGGATCTTTATGGCGTCGTTTAGACCGGATAACACGCTCTCACACTGAAACTGTAACTGAGATACGCTCAGCATCGTTGAAGTATATACTACAAACTCGCAAACTGGCAACAAGTTTCCACACTTTTAGAGTTAAATCAACCAAATGCAGCCGACATTTTCTCGTACTTCCCGCCCGTGGGAACTTACTTTCATATACTTGCTTTCCTCACGGCTACAACCTTCATGAATTTAAATGCATTGTCAATTCCCATCTCTTATCCACTTGATTTCTCGTTCTTTCTACATCATCCTGTGTATTTTGTTCTTTTCCTTTCTCTCTACCTTCGCAACTGTCTTCACCGATGTGTTCCCATCTTTCTCTTGCCCTTTCTCTGACACCCTCTGTAACTGGTTCTTTCTCTCTACTGTCCACCAGCCTAAACATTTACTCTTTTATGGAGACCTCTGCGCGTCAGTGGCGGTACAGCCTTGCTTGGGGTGAAACAATTAAAAAAAAGTGGGATCTGTAGGTATTGAACAAACACCAGTGTGCTTGAGCAAGCGTCTGCAATAAGAATTAGCTAGTCGTCCTGGTAGAAGGGCATCCTCGAATACGAAACCATTATTATATATATTATTATATATTATCAGTCTTCTTCTTCTATGTGCCCTGTCCCTTCAGGACGTAGGTGACCATGGCTTTCCACGTCTCCTTATTTCTGGTGGCTCTTATCACGTCTTCTCCTGTTCCATCATTCAACCCTCGTTCCATCATCCACCTGATTAAATCCTTCAAATATGTTATCCGTTGCTTTCCTCTGTCTCTTTTCCCTGTATATAGCCTATTAGTATCAAGTTCTTCAGGCCCTTCTTTCTCGTTGCATGTCCCAGAAAGTTCAGCTGTCTCTTTCTGATGCTCAGTATTAATTTCCTTTTTGTTTACATCATTTCTAGGACCCCATCATTGCTCACATGATCGATCCATGATATTCGCAGCGTCTTTCTGTAGAACCACATTTCAGTTGCTTCAAGTTTTTCCATCATCTTTGATGACATTGTCCAGCCTTCACTGCTATATTGAAGAACTGACAACAAATATCAATCCAGTACTCTTTTCCTTGTTTCTAGCAAAATTGTACTGTTTCTTAATACTTAACTCAACTTCTGGAATGCTTCCTTCGCTATGCCAATTCGCCTTCGGATCTCTGTGTCGCACTTCCCAGATATTTAAATTTTTTACACCTGCTTGATTCTAGTATCTCCGACCTGTATTTGGCATATTGGAGGACCCTTTTTACTGATGAACATGCATTCGGCTTTCTTGCATTTTATTTGTTGTCCTTTCTTATCACTCTCTTCAGCTACCTTCTGTCGGAAGTCTTATAAAATATATTTGTTTAAATTTTATTTTTATTTGATTCTCTTATTTATGTAGATGTTCTCTTTCTTCCTTTTAAATAAATGTATCTATTTAATTTATAAAAAAAAATAATATTCTGGAAATCCTGTTAGCAAATATGCATGCTACAGCAGGAATCGAGCATGGTGGTCACCAGGTGATCATTAGATTCGACGTGTTTTGTTTGCGACGAATGACCTCCTGATCACTGAATGGTCCATTTGAACATACATTTTTCTCATTTTCGAAACATATATATCCGTTTGGTTTTGTACCCTAACATACACAAATATATATTTTTAAGGAAATGAATTAACTCAGACATATTTATAATGGATGCTCATAGTTGAGTATAAACTCAGTTTCTATTAATAAACAACGTATTTATTTATTTGCACCTTCCGTGTGGAATATTCAAGAAATATTGGTAGAAATGTGCGTCTGCCAGTGGATACATATGTTTCTGTTAAGATTTGTATACTTGAGATAATATACACATAAACGTTTGTTTTACACTCATTGTTTTTTTGTCACCTGCAAAAACATTAACACCTCTAGAATATAAAGATATGCTCTTTATAATAAAAGAAAAATCTCCACATTGTTATCAAGTTCGTATAACGCTCGTAATACTAGTAAATACTACTGTAATGAAACTCTGGACCAAAACGCCGAGTGACGAACAGGTTTAGTCACATAATAAAACAAAGACTATGCAATAAGAGAGAATACCGAAGGTTTGTTTCATGATGCATTAAGGAGAGACTGGAACAAATAGTTGTGTGAAGAACATGTTTACCTAACGTAGGAACATGGATTAATAAAACAGTAATACCGTAATTCATTTTTGTAATGCGTACGACTCAAATAACGCCTTCTAACCGATTTTGCGACTGCTGTTTAATGATAGATAGACGAACCCATGTTCAGCAGTTAGCGTACAGACAGTCGGTATTTTTTCAAAACAACACAAACAAAAACTTAAAATAAATTGATCTTAAACTTGTATTGGGTTGAGCTCAGTCTTTACAGAATGCACAGTTATTGTTGCCTTATACCAGACTAAGAATATACGACAAATATCAACTGTTCTCGATTTTATGTTATCTGTATTGATATATTGACTGCCAATATCTTCTTGACATCAGCAACGACTTAATATCGATAAAACCCATAGTTAGAAAGTTTGGAATCATGACAAGCAAATATGCTACGAAATACTTATCGATCATTACGCCGAGTTTGAGGAATAAATACAGGACAGTGAACGGTATTTGAGAACCTACATTTATTGTAACATGCATCGAATACAATCTAACACAAAGTTACACGGCAAGCTTTAAATTTTAACATTCTCATTTGACATTCAAACGTATGAAGAAAAATAGCACGTCGAAGTTCCCTATCAAACGACATCAAGCTCATCTGCACAATATGAATATATTTCATAAACGATTAAAATATGATCGTATAATGGAACTGAAGTGCTGGCTGAACGAGATTCTTTTCTAGATTATCTTGAAAATGAAAATAAAGTCATGCCGCACTTATATGGACGCGCTCAAAAATGGTGTCAATAAAGTGACATAGACGATGCCGGACGTACTCCAGCCAAACTATATACATCGTCTTATACAGATAGTATGTCAAGATCAAGAATATATACGATAATTATATACCTTATATGTAGTCTCATAATTCGACATACCTATATCCTTAGCACTAATATGTCATATGTATTTTTAATCGGAAAACCGGTAAGTGGTTCTATTTAAGAAACAGTTAAAAATTATAGCATACCTGATGACTGACATAATGTAAAATCACTTTGTGTAAATGTGCAGTTGAATCTGAGGAGGCATTGAAGTGGTCCAGAAAGCGGAATCCATTGTTCGTCTTTATTTTCCTTCGTTGAACATAGGCACAATTCTTTTTAAAGAGGATATATTTTAGCTGTTGAATAGTGTTGGTTTTTTAATATAATATTCTGTTTACAATTATCTGCTTAAAATTCAGATATAACTGGCAAACTAACAATAAATTATGATTTGCATTTATCCAATTGAATATAAGAGAAAGAAAGAAAGTTTGAGAATTAAACAGTATGACAATAAATGGGTCAAAACTTTATAGCGTCTCCTAGTGCCACTATTGCATCCTGACCTGCATATACAGCATCTTGTGTCGGCGGGTCACAAGTAGGTTTAAGTAAATTTTTTCTTAGTATTGCTTGGAGGATATATCATGAGCATCTCCGGTATCCGTATCATTTGCAACGTTTTCAGGGTCATTCGCCCTCTGATCGCTCACCACGGGAGTAATTTTGCCGATAGCTTATTGCACAAAATTCCGATCCGCTGTCTGTCCCTAGAACCTTGTTTTTTTAGATGAAGCAACATTTGGAAAATATAGAATCAAATATTCGTGGGTTGATCGAAATCCCCATATTACTACACAGGCTAGAGACTGGCATCAGTTTACAATTAATATATAAGTGTGAATTAGTGGTGACTCTCTGATAGGTCCATATATTCTCCTAGCACGTGTTACAGGAGCGGTCTGCAGGGACTTTATTTCGAACATTTTCCGACCTGCTTAAGGATGGACATCTGCAAATACGAAGATGGATGATATGGATCCAGTGCATTTTAGTCACATTTTTCGGGATGTAATGGCTGACATCTATCATGATAGATAGATGTAGGGAAGGAATACTTCTATGGCCTCACATTCTTCCAACCTAATTCTTTAGATTTTTATCTGTGAGGCTGCCTTAAAGCAATTGGTTTAGGTAGCAAACATTAATAATGCAGAGATGGTTCATCAACGTGTCATAAGTGTCTACGAAACCATTGTCACCGTGTGGAAACATCTGTTCAATCGGTCAATGCTCCGACCTTGCATGCGTATGTAGAAGCAAACGTAGGACGTTTTGAACATTCCTTTTGAGTTATTTTGAGGTACAGCAATAAACTTTTGGACAAATGTTTATATGAACATTTTACCTTGTTTTAGTGTCAAGAACCCGTCCCCCAAATTTATAAAAGTATTTTTGATACACCCTGTATAAATATATATATATATATCCATGCTTGTTTGTGTGCGTGTGTGCATACACGTATATATAATAACCCAACAGGCACTAAACTAAATTCTTTACAAAAAACCAATGTAGTGTACCAATTTACATGCCCATTCAGAGATTGCATCTCTGATACTACTCAAAAACCTAGTACATATATTGGTTTTACCACAACCACGCTCTCCCGTAGACTTACATGTCATCTTTCTGATCAGAGTACTATTAAACAACATTTCTCTGAAAAACATAAACATGTAGGTAATATCAGACAGATTTTGGTCAACAATACGGTGATCCTTACTCATACACACAGTAAGAGGAACCTGCAGATATTGGAGGCCATGTACATCAAATCAAAACAACCAACACTCAATAAAATCAACTTTAAAACAGGAAATAACATATTACATTGCATTTGACTAGATGGTTTAGTTGTCATTTCGCGCTATCCCGCGGTGTGACGTCATAAAACCGCATCGCAAACTTAAGAACTGCGTTTATTATTTTTGGTAACTATTGCCGTTGCCAAGCGGAGTTTTATGTCAACACAAAATAAAATCGCCGGTGATGGTGGATTTTATAATATTTCAGTTTAAACTACCTCTCTGAAGATGGCTCCTGTGAGCCGAAAGCTTAGAAGAAAACCAATAAATAATTATCCAAATGTTGGAGAATTTTTGTCTTTATTTTCAACTGAAATTAAAGCAAAAATACGACGTTTAGAACGGCTCATGATTAAACATAATAGACATTCATTGTCTCTTATATTTAATAGAATATGTCTAGAAAATATATATATATATATATATATATATATATATATATATATATATATATGCTATTTCAAAATTTTCCTGGAAATTATATTAATCGTGGCATTTGAAAATTAAGGGTACGCATTATTATAAAATCAAACCATTCTGAAAAGCCCCTTTAGCAT
This sequence comes from Ascarosepion bandense, assembly GCA_037127315.1. Classification (NCBI taxonomy): domain Eukaryota; kingdom Metazoa; phylum Mollusca; class Cephalopoda; order Sepiida; family Sepiidae; genus Ascarosepion; species Ascarosepion bandense. Next base: position 1,572,991 of record JBBBDQ010000663.1, read on the forward strand.
CCTGTTACCAATCGCCTATAATATGAGCCATGAAGAAATATTCTACTACAATTTGCAATTGTTGAATGACACGTTCAATTTACAAACGATTCCTAAGAACAAAATCTAATCCAATCATTCGGTGTAAATTGCTAGAAAAAGATTGTCTCCGAACCTGTGCGTACGGTAGACCGTCACTTAAGAAGTAGCATGGAATTAAATTTTTAAACTGAAGAAACAAGTAAAAGTTTTAATCGAATAATCTGATACGTTTACGTATATATCAGATTTGCCCCGTAAATTCTTACGCGCAATAAAGACAATCTCATCAACCATCACACGCCTTGTAATTAGAATACTCTGACTGCTGGTATGTCTCTTGTGTCGTTATTCCTCAATTAAATAGTTGTGAATGTCCGTATTGGCAATAAATAATTTACATGTATGACTTCCCAATAGAAACGTGCGATGATGGTTATCCATGATTTTCTGTATTTTATAGCTCTGGGTAAGATTTTTATTGTTATTATCTTCCTTATTCACTGTTTCGCCAAATTTTTACACAAGCTCGTTAGATTTGTTAGTTCAAATTGACCTCATTCGTTATTCCTCATCATGTGCACTAGAAATATCATTCGTCTCTTTCTAATTTTATATATGTGTCTGATTTTGCTTATCTTAAAACTACCTCGTTACTCCAATTTCAAGTTTACGGTATTCTCAGCATCATTTTGTAGAACCACAATTAGTTTCCTGAATTCAGCTGTGATGAGTTTGCCCACTATCCATTGCTATTTAGGAGGAATTTTATTACATAACTGTTCAGCACTCTTCTCTTTGCTAATAACGAATTTTTCGTTTTATTTCTTTTATTTTTTCAATAACTGCTTATTGTTTTGGATTGAATCGTTCACCATTTCTAAAAGGCCTCGGATTTTGATGTCACATTTTAGTCTTTTGATAAAACACGATCTAGATAGTTAATTTTTCTTAGGTTGTTGATTCTGGCGTCTCCAATTAATTGTTCGTGTTTTGGGCTGCTCCTCTTGCTAACAACACTATATTCACTTCACGTACAATTGATGTCAATTCCTTTCTTTCCATTATTTTACTAACCGCTCTAGGCGTTCCTGAACATTCTTTTTTCTTTCAGTTCATATCATCCATTATAATCCCACTATATTTACTACAATTATGACAGCAGTTGTGTGTTTAGAGCAATCTAGGCGGACGGGGCATCTTTAGGCTGGTTTTGAATTTACAGATTTCCTTCTAGATTAGATTCACTTTGAAGAGAAGTGTCCCTAGATAAACTTTCTATTTAACTCGTATCTGAAATGAGAATAAATGGTTTCATATTTTCCTCAGGAAGGTGTCTGTTAAAATGAAAGTAAATATCTCGGTTAATATTTAAACTAGACACGGTGATATATATTTTCAACTCAGTATTCAAAACACTATCCCCATATTTATTATTTTTTATGTAGATTAATTAGACAGTATACAGTTATATGAATGTGAATAGAGCTTCAATCTATAAAAATCTTTTGAAAAGTAATTTATAAAAAACAATATTATCAACCATGGAATCCTTCATTTTATTATTGAAACTCGGTCTTATTCAATAAATAGTATTGGAAGCTAATATTTCATTGTTGAGAGTCGGTCTTATTTCATAATCAGTCATCGATACATGCATCTTTGCTAAATTTAGAAATTCATCAACGTTTCACACACTGAACAATATATGAATAGGCGTCAAATATATTGGCTTTTCAATTATTTACAAAATGTGAGACACATATCTGATGAAATTTTCCTAAATGAGTTATTGTGTGATTTTCATTTGTGCTTTCCGGTTTTCTCATTTGCAATCTTCTCACTCCGTTTTCAATTGGAGTAGATAGACTAAACTATCGCCTGGTTCACACTCCACCCACGTCTATTGAATATGTGTAGAGGCTCATCCCTTGTTCCCTGTTTAGGATGTGGTTTGCGGTTTTCTCTTTTCCAATCTTTTCACTCTTACGTAGCCCCCGGCGCATCAGTGGCGTTACCGCCTTGCTCGGGGTGATATGATTAAAAAAAAACAACTTATTTTATCTAGGCTATAAAAAAGGGACTTAATTATAGAAGTAATTTCCAGTTGCGTTTATTCTATTTTCTACCCGAATGATTTTATATTATTGATCGATTTATTTGTTTTCCTCGGCTTAACAACCCTGTGTAAACTGAAAATGATTTCAGATTGTAGGACATTGCTTACAGTACTCAATGGGCACAAAGTGTCTCCTATGTCAACGCTGCTTTAGTTCAGTGATCGAAGGAAAACCTATGTTTTCAGCGTTACTTGAATGATTTGATAAATAAAAATGTTTTCCGATTTATCTAAAATATATTATATTATTTCTTGTCCTAACCTAATATCGGCATCGAAAAATAAATTGTGTTAGTATAACATCGGAAAATGTAATTAGTAAGAAAGCACGAACTGTTTACCTGACCAGTAAATAGATATTTTTATTGATTTAGTTGCTTTTTAAGGTTCATGAAACATTCATGGGCTGTTTAAAGCCTGGATGGATTCTGAATCTATAAATACCTATTTTCCTTTAAATGCCGTTAACAATATTTTTCTTTTAATATGCCGTTAACAATATTTTCTGACATAATAATAAGTTTTCTAAGTTTAATAATAAAATTACCAAAGAGTTGGTATATAAATCATTGTGTTTTATGTTATTAATCATATATTATATTTAATTAGCAAAAATTGTGAAACCTATATAATGTTCATTCTAATTGTGTTATTAGAACATTTAAATGACTAATATAATTCCTAGTTTTGAGGTGAAACATATGTGACAATTTGTAATATATATATATATATATATATATATATATATATAACTTTGTTGATTTTCTGAAATAAAATGTGTAGATGGCGTAACGGTTACCGATAAAGAAAATGTAATTGGTGAAACTAAACAGTTCTGTTCATTTACATTAACGTTATTGGGGACAGGTTGAATATATCTCTTTACCTAGATATATATCAAATTTCAAAGGCAATACGAGAAGAAAATATTTGTTAGACACAAAGAAAAATGTATTGAAATGTTACGTGATATCAGTCCTCCTATACGACAGTGAATGCTGGACAATATCCTAACATGTCAGGAAGAGACCTTAAGTAAGAGACATGTGGTTTTACAGAAGAATACTGTAAATAACATGGACTGAACAAATGAGCAACGACGATTTTTTAGGGAAAACTCAAACAAAATGAACATTTATACATAAGAACATGAAGAGGCAGTTGAAATTTCTAAGGTACATAAGGATGAAAGAAGGAACAGAAAAGCTGATATTCACAGCACAGATTCAAATTAAAAGGCACAGAGAAAAATAAATCATGAACTACCTTGTGAGCTTTGTGTCAATGTATGGCCGAATAGCGTTTAGGAGAGATAATAGAAATAAAATTTAATAAAAGTTAAAATTGTAGAGAACTATGATCGCCAACTACATGATGCAAAATAGAAGAAAAAGTAGTAAGCAGCTTTTATATCACACAGTCTAGGAGAATTATATTGATACAAAGTTACAGCAAATATATTGCTCTACCTTTCCCAAGACATCAATGCAATTAACTTATAAAACAATCATGATTCATTTTACTTCGGCCCTGAAGATATTGTGCATACAAACACTTCAAATACTCAGATAAACGATTTTCTATGATAAAAATGAATTTTTCCTTTAGATAATTTGATTCAAAAGCAATATGAATGTCATTCTTGATGTACCCTAATCTTATTGGCAATCGTCTATGAGGTTTCTTTGGTTTCTTTTGGCAATTTCGAATTGTGAAGTCAAGTGAATATTTGGGAAGCGCAAATATTTATTGTAGAGTTTGATTACTACTTGGAATAGATTAATTTAATACTTCAACAAGAGGTACGCACGATCTCAATCTACATTTTGAATCACGACAGTGTCATGTTGAAATTGTCCTATTGAGATTGTTCTCACGACATCAATCTGAAGTCGATGATTGGTACATTTTGGGGAGAATTAAAGTTAAAAATCACATACTTAGAAATCAACTTTGCTCGTTTAAACGTTGGTTGGTGATCGTGTTGTTATCCTTTGGGAAATCAGGTTGAAATTTTGAAATACGTTGCTTTTTCTTGGGCTGTTTGCAAAGCGTTGGTTGCATTATGAGACATGGTTCATGTTGAATATCCTCTGAGATTACGGTGGGGTGGAATCAATTTAAAATATTGAAAATAAGTCGATTAGATTTTCTTGCAAAAAATCTGCCTTGTTAAGAGACAACTTTTGATTGATATAATAAAAAATATAATAATATTAGCAGATTGTGCCTTCTCGTTTCATCTATTTATACTCTTGTGGCGGAATTTACATAATGCTTAAATATTAATCAAATAAAACATAATTTTCGTCAAAAATGCTCCTTGTGGCTCAATTGATTTAAATTTTCTGTTTTAACGGTGTATATATACACCCGCTGAGAAATTAAATCTGCGGAAAGAAATACTGAACTATTAAATATACGGAAACAGATATATACACTTATTGACTAATTATATATGCAAAAAAATATATTTCTCTATATGTTATTAATCATCTATTTATGGCGCAGAAGTCTGATTTTCATTCCATGATTATGATGTAAAAAAATTTAATATAGGTAACTTTTAACAATGAATATTTGTTGATGTGGCTGAATATGTTAAAAACAACTATCTACTGGAATGTTCAAACAGAGTCATCACTAGTGGTTTTATAAAATTGTCCAAAAATTATAAGTAAATATCCAAGGAACGGCTATTCCATGATTAGATGCCTTTTCTCGATCAAAAATTGCCAAACAAGTTAAAGTTTTATAGAAAGATATATAAGATATAAAACTGATAATTATGAGAAAAATTCATATTAAAATTTCATTTCATCACAATTCGAAAAAAAGTAATTTTGAAATTCAATATTTGGCCTTTTTTCGATGACAAAATATATATGCTCTTAAGCTTTTTAGGGCTACCATATAAAATCTTCCAGTCTTCCAGATACTGTATTTTCAATAAGTTTTACATAGTCGAGAAAACGAAACGAAAGGAAAAAAGGTTTCATCATAGTTTTTGCCATCTAAGATGTTCTTCCATATTATATCATGCTGTCATTTTCTCTCTTGTTATGTTCTTTTGTGAATGAAAGAAAGAAAGAAAGAAAGAACGAATGAAAGAAAGATATTTAACGTCAGGCAAGGTATGGATCTATCACTGTCCAATCCCAGTTGCTTAAAAGGGAGTGTTTCTTACGGGCTGGCTTCAATCAAATTACCACTTGCTTCACTTATTTCCCGCTTGATTAACTTTGCTTCTAACTTCAGAAAAAAATTCCCGCCATGGTGAACTACGCACACATCAAATAATCTCATTCCAAATTTAGGAATTAAAAAAAAAATGGCAAATACCTGTATCCCCGTCATTTTTTTAAAAAAATGTTCAATATTGTGCAATTCTTAAATCAGGGCACGTGCAACTAGAAATAATGGGGGGTTTTGGTTCATAATAGCAAAATATTTTATGTTTTTAATTTGTTTTATCCGAAAGATTTATATGAATATTACACTTCTTTCAAAAGATATAGATTTGCAACAATATGAAATATTTGATGTGTTAGATAATTGTAACAAATTATGTTTGATTGTACAACTAATATAACATAAGACCGAATAATACATAGGTATAACTATTGATTATCTAATTCTGACTTCGTCAGTTAATATTGGCTAATAAGTTTGAGCCTTTAGTTTTTATGTTCTGAAGTAGGCACTTTTTTTATAAGCGTTTCACCCCTAGCAAGGCATGTCACTGCCACTGACATTTTTTAAAGCACGAATCTACACTAGGTGGATAGAAGGATACGCCCCACATCGTTCAGCTAATTCACCTAGCCTCTTTGTGACCCTGTTGTAACATTAGCTAAACGGTTTATTTTGTTGCAACTTGTGTGAGCCTAAAACATATCAGCGTCACCATATATCAAATTCTCTCCGAATAAATGCTGATATTGACATTCAGAAAATCTTTTTCTTGACATACTACAAGTACATTCACTGATAAATTAAAAGATGGTTTTCAAAGAACATAGTTCATTACTCCGAAGAAGTTTTACAATCATTACACCATTTTATCTCTTTGGTATTAACTGAACCCAAACTTATTCAATATTAAAATTATTTTCTCAGTAGCTAAATCATTATTGCATCGTTGGGTCAAAATATAATTCATTGAAAAGCTTACATCCCTAAGCAGGAACTTATAAATATTCTTAGAAGATTCAAGCAAATGACATAATTTTTTATAAGACTTTCTATATTTTTCAGATTTGTATATTGCAACATACGTATCTCAATTCATTTCATTAATGGCATAAAAATGTCTGTGTTTTATGTAATTTTAAGTCTATCTTCCTTTACACTTACAATCAAATTTCTCCAATCGTGATCTGATTTCCTGTTGGTTAGCATAAATAAACTTTCCCAAAATTCTCCATCTTAATCGATTGGATTTGGTGAAAACTGTGTCGTTTTCTAAGATTCTATATATAATTAATTCCTTACAGTAAAAAAAAATATTTCACACACACACACACACACACACAGATATATATATATATATGTTGTGTATGTGTGTGTGTGTGTGTACGGTTGGCTTTGCAGTAATAATACATTTAAACATATTTCTGTGAATGTGACAGACAAAAAGATTGTATTTTTATAAAGTTTTTTTCTCATGTCCATCTTCGTTTATTACGAAAAATTGTGTCGAAATTTCCTGTAGTTATTCATGTCTTCAGCACATTTGCCCAATTCCTTAGCTCTTTTAATGGCTTCTTTTTCAGTATATTTTCTTGTTGTGATGTATTCGTAATTCTATTTTAGCCGCAATTCTAAATGATGCTGGGTTGAAGTTGGAATAATCACCTATTGTGGGGAATATATAAAATTCCCCGATTGAAAAATTCTTCATATAAAAGAAAACATCATATACAAAATCCTTTAAGCCAGTTCTCAAACTTACCTTGTCTAAAAACAGCTAAAGCCAATATGGAATTACAGGCACGATTATTATGACGACTTAATTCTCCGGTATAAGATATGTAATATAAACACAATCATATACTAATAATAAATCCATTGAAAATGACGAAATAATTATTGAAAATGTCTTAGGTTAATAATCACAACGGACATATTCTATATTAATTTAGTTCCTAAGAAAAGGAAACAGTAAAAATATTAAAGGGACTGAAAAAAGAATTCCTTTTCCGTCACACACACGAACACACACACACACACGAACACACACGCACACACACACACACACACACAAAGAGTATCTTGTTTGCTCAGAGAAATCTGTTTACTAACAAGGTTTAGAGTGAAAATTCTTTTAACATAAGTGTTATAAGTGTTGCCACACCTCAAATGTTAAACTTTCGTAATAAAAATCAACATAAAAATATATAAACATCTATAATATACAAGCAGTACAGTTGCACACACATACACACACATAGACACATATATATGTATGTGTGCGCGTGCGCGTGTGCATGCTCGTGTTCATGCGCGTGCGTGCCTGTGTGTCATTGCAAAAAACATTCACGATCGATTTGTTTACGTGAACTTACCATTTTATCAAAATAAAACAAAATCGATTGGCCTCTTCCTGAAGCAGGCTAATCGATAAATCGTTATACGATATGATTGACCATGAATTTGACTTTGGGGGATGGTAGAATATGATTCATTTTCCCCACTTTTGTCATTGCGTCTGCTGAAATAAAAACAGCAACTAAATCAACTTTATTTGCTTTTCTGACTAACGCCATTGCTTAGAATTTTTTGGTTCTTTTTCACTAATACAAAAACAATATTTGGTCCGAACGGAAACAGGTCATATAGGGCAGATGCTTTAAAAGATAAATGCCAGACTAACATATACAGACTGATATATATATATATATATATATATATATATATATATATATATATATGCATGCACATAAATAAATAAGCTGAGGGTCTAATCAAATACGAGTATCCATTAAAAAAACCTTGATAATGTAAATAAAATGTTTTTTATTTATAAGTCGAAAATTAATCTTTTTTCAACATTCTCCTGCTGAATATAGTCTGACCATTATGTAATTGAAATTTGAATATAAATATATGGTTATTGCAATGTTTGCAAAGTTATGTATTATACTGAGATTACAGTCTTAATAATTTTAAAAACCATATTTAGCATGAAACTCCGAGTCATGCAATTGAGAAGAGAAAATATATAATTTATTTAATAACACACATGAATAACTTATATGTAGCTTACAAGTATTCATCCAAACAAATCTGATAAAAAGTAACAGAAAAACTTTTTTTTCTGCTTTTCTTACAAGTTTAAGGATAAGCTGTTGGGCATTGTAATCGAAGTTGCTGATAAACTGTTCGAAATACATATTTTGTTATTGTTGTTAGAATACTTCCAATTTCCACAGTCATTATCAGGAATCCACGTGGTGTGTGTGTGTGTGTGTGTGTGTGTGTGTGTGTGTGTGTGTGTGTGTGTGTGTGTGGTAGTTAGAATTGCTTTGTCTTTATCGTGGTATTCTTTGGGAAAGCTATACGTTTGAAATTAGCATGACGTCATGTGTAACGGCTATTGGAAACGAGGCCGCACAAAATGATTGTAATTTATTTATCTTCAATTTAGTATACATTTTAATTCGTTATTTTACTATTATTTTTATATTACTGATAAAATATGTGCGCACATTAATTCTATCATATGTACCTCAAGATAGCTTCTATGATGAATGATATTTTATTTAATGTGGCTGTTTATTTTGTATAATAATGGCTTCTAGAGTTTTGACTCTTTCACTACATTGGGTTCTGTATATTATTTTGCTTTTATTTATATTATTTTTCTTATATCTAATTTTTTTGTTCAATCTTTGCAAGGCCCGGGAGCCACTCGTGGTAGAGAAGTTGCGGTAAGAGGCCGTTTGTGCGTATAAGAATTGAAGATAGTTGTTAATATTAGATTGAACAGAGTTAGATAGTAGTGATCAGGAAATCAACCTGTTGGGGGTTCTACACAGAATTGGTTTGCGTGAAGAAGCTGGTCGAGTAAAAATTACTTCTCACCGATGAAATACGGAGAGAATGTGGGTATATAGCTAATATGTTAGTGATATAGCGTATTCATGACGGTTTGTTATCATGGGATCTTGGAATGTAGTTCGTTCGAGCACTTTACATTGAAGTAGTAGTAGAGTAAGGAGAGGCTTCCCAAATCCCACCCGTAGGAGCGAGGTTGAAGGGTGGAGAATTGTTCGTCACTCACAAAGGTTCGGAGTCTCGTTTGGACGCTAACAAGACTATAGAGTGAGGCCTGGCCAGCTCCCGCCAAATATGACAATTTTTATTTTTGTCCGAATGTGGTTTATATAATATTATGCAAGGGATCGTATGTACAAATTCTACTTAAAATCGGGTGCAAATTTATGTCTCAATAGTCTTTCAAGATGAGATCTATCTCCGAGAAGACATCTGTTCTTTATGATTTGCGAGAGTTCAGGTTCGTATCGGTGATGATAAAATGTAACTAGTATGATCTTGGAAGCATTGGATATAACTACTATGCTTTTACACCATTGAATAGTCGTGCAAGATCGTGAAATTACTAGATATACATTTTTGAAGAAAAAAAATTGCCAACAATATACTTACGAAGAAAAATATTATCAGTCACATATTTAAAAAAATATTAGCAGAAACATATTTTTATAGAAAAACATTTAAAGCAGTAATATATCTGACTGCCGACAAAACCCTTTTGACAAAACACATAAATTAAACCTTATTTACAAACTGATTTCTTACAAATAATACATATTCTGTTCATGCGAATCTACTATAAAAATCTTATCGGCATTAAATTGGGGTTGATATGCCGTAAAACAAACGGACCAAATTACCCAAAACGAAATAGTTCTTATAAATCTGTGAACCTCGTTTATCTTATGCATATTCAAAAATAAATTAGCTGTTATATCTCTCATCGAAATTATATTATTATTGTCCTGTTTTAAAAGCAACGGTTCTGTACTGAAATTTGCATAGCCTTAATCTATCTTTTAAATAACAGCTACTGCTTCTGCTGCTAACACTATTCTTTTTTCCTTAATGCTGATGCTATTTAAAAACAATTCCATCTTTGGGATCACTTTACTGGAGTTTGAGATTTTTAACATCGCCGAATATACTTATTAAAAGGATTCCATGTGACGCCAGTTATATATAGAACACTAGGTATATATTTATTTGGGTCTGTTAGGGCTCTTCTCAAAGTATTTTCATTTCGTTTAAGCGCGTAGCTTTTAAAACATTCCATTTGCCTGAAAAGCGAGACAAGAAAATCTTTTTTGTCGACTTTCTTTTCCAAGGAATGGAAATATAGTCTCACTGGGAGGCAAGCTGTAGGAATTCGCTGTGTGATTATGAGTATTTCTGTGCATGCGTGCTTGTTGACTTGAGCTTCCCAATATGTCACTATTATTAAAAAGAAGCCATTTTATCAGAATATTCCTTTTGCTAAATTCTCTTTCCCATTAAGAAATAATTCATTCGTCTTTTTTTCTATCTCAAGATTGATAGCAAAATAAATAAATAAATAAATGGATATGACAACACTTAATGGCATTTGAATCATTTCCTACAATTCGAGATCTTCCTGCTTGCGATAAGAGATTTTTTATCATATTCTTTTCTGTTTGATTTAGTTCTGATTGAAGATTTATTTTCAATGTTAACTTTGCATTTTCACGCAGTTTTTTCTTCATAGTGATTTTTTCTCTCTTTTCGGTCTGAATATACCAGTTATTATCATTGTTTGCAGTTTTGATGTGATGATTATATTAAAAAAAATCACTCATGCATTTTGTCGGAGGTCAAGTGACAATAAATTGACTCACTACTTCAGCAATTTACTTATTAAGATCATTATTATTGCAATTACAATTAACTTATTTCAAACCGCACCGGTTCTCGTTCGATTACCGAATTTGAAAACTGTATACCATAATCAATACCTAGATGGGTGATAGCTCTGAAATACTATGTTCTGTAATGGTTAACGCGTAAAAATGTTAAATAGGAGAGCTGAGTTTCATTTCCAGTCGTGTTCGTTATATTTACTTACGCGGAAATACCATTGGGAATGGTATGGATTCACACATTCTTCACTTGTTAATTAGTAAGAATTGTATGAGTAAATGATTATTATCACCAACAAATTTTACAATCTGAAAATATTAAATATTTTAAATAATACACCAAATGATGGCAAGCCGTAAAAAATAAAATCAATCAATCTTATTCCATATAATCATATTATTTCATATAATTTATTCGCTTCACCAGCGGGAAACTTGGAGAAAACCTTTTTTGTCTATTTTTTGCTTTTGTTAGTATCATTTCCTGATTAAAGATAGATATGTAATCAATGCATCAGGTGTATTCTAATTAGTTATTATTGCATAATATGATCGTTGCGATTTGAATATAGGACCAGTAGATTTCAGATAGCTTGACACCGGGCTCTGCAGTATATTTTCCTGTGTATTTGACTGACTATAGTACTTTCTGGCGGCTGGAATAAAAATACACAGTTATTATAGTTGTAACTATGATTATAATGTTTCTCTTTATCAATGCCGTTATTTGACCATAAAAGTCATGAAATCAACTGATAGATTAGAACTTTAGTCTTCTAATTATGAGAAACGCGTTTGAATATGACTATTGTACAGGGTGTTGAAGCAAAATCTGACACTTGATAAAAAGAAAACGAAATAATCATTAAAAACAAAAGTTATATATATAGAAAACCAACAGTTTATTTAGCAACAGTTAGTTACATTCTACATTAATTTTAATGTAACCGCCGGCGGTGGCAGCGGCGACAATTATCTCAAGGTGAGCGGGAAATGAGTCACAAGCTTTGGTGACCATGACCATCGTAGAGAACGCCTCCACGATTACAGCTTTCAGAGAGATGTGGGCGTGCTTGTTGGTTTTGGCCTCGGTCATGCCCCAGAAGAAATAGTCAAGCGGGTTGCAGCAGTTGTTTGAGGAGGGCGGCCCGTGGCGAGAAAAGTTGTTGAGCAGCAACGCCTGGGTCGTCTTGGTCTTGTGTGCAGGAGCGGAGTCCTGCTGGAAGACGTATTTCGTTTTCTTTTTTTGTGTGGGGTTTTGCTGCAACATTCTGTATATCTGTTGAGGTAACATCTTAGTTATATCAGCTTTGGGTGACGATGGCAATGTGATACACCGTCATAAAATGACGGTAACGATTAAAGTTCATTTGAGAACTCAAATGGAACTCATATATATATTCCATCGCTGAACATGTTGGAAAAGTAAACGATTCTTCGTACTGCATCAGAAAGTACATAACCCTTTCTGTTGGGCATTACCATTATAAATGTTAGAGTCGGTCAAAAAATGAAGGATTGTTGTGATATATGCGCATGAACTTCTTAACATTTACTCCCCCACCCCACAAAAAATAAAATAAAATAAATAAACAAAATAATTACGCGGTAATGTAAGGGATGTTTTACTTTTCACCCTGAAGCCTCTTTCACACAGCTCTAACATAGTAAGCTTATTACTACTCTATCACAGATAAGCGGGTCAACACCAAAGTTTTGTTCCCCTAGTTCAGATTTTTACTGATCGAACTCGCCATGCTAGGCACAAAGTCGAAACAGGCAACATTTCTTCTATATTCCATTTGTAAAATTCTGTTACCAGTCAATGTTTTTTCGGAGAAATCATGCCTTGTGGAAAAATCTCCTGTGTGGATTCTTCCTAAACACTATAATAATAACCTCTTCTTCGAATTGCTATCTATCCTCACTACTCTAATATTTTTTTCTTCTTTCTACCCACTGATATATTCTTTTTGCACACCACAGAGAATAACACAATTTCATGATAGGCTATTTGGGTTTATACTGGGTGAACGTTTGTATAAAATTGAATCATTGACCCTTACTTTTTGAATGCAGTGAGAGAACGAAACTGGTCGGCAAATTTGACTGTTTATTTTAGCTTATTGATTCCTTTATTGATTTGTTTCTTTAATGGTATATCAGCTCCTTATGGGCCATTTCATGCCAAAATTTAATTTTTTGGGAGCTTTGAAGGAATGAACTCAGATATATGTTATTCTGCATTCACGACTGAAGACAAGGTAGAAAATATTCGGCTTTTGTGCATAGACATATTTGTGTGGACGTCAGGCGGTGATATGCGTTTGTTTTTGCTTTAGTTCTAAAGTTAGAATTTTTGAATGTAGTTTCATTTTTTGTGATATTGTAAGATATTATAAAAATTACTGTCATGAAGGAACTATTTCGTGTTGATTTTTTATTTTGTTCTGCAACATATCATCTCGTATGTGTTATTTCATGTTAAAATCTACATATTTTGAACAGAGTTGTCTGCCTTTAACCCTCTAGGGCCATTCGTATCATATTTGATACAGTATGAAAACAAGCCTTGAAAGAAATATTTTCCTGAAAGATTTTTAAAGAGGAATATTTTATAAATTTCAAATGAAAGCAGTACTGACTGCTCAGTCAATGAATACCAAATGTTTCCTTATAGGGAAATACCAAATGTTTCCTTACAGGGAAATACTGTATCAAATATGATACGAATGGCCCTAGAGGGTTAACTGCAAATAAAATATATTTCCTGTCATTTAGCTATCAATAGTTGTTATTGGCATTTTTATATAAAACTCTTGCTTGTATTTTTACTATAGAATGTATTTTTTATTTTCATAGTGTTCAGTTCTTATTTGAGGGTTCATTATTTACTCCATATCTGGGATCCTCAAATGTGCTACCACACTGTGGTAGACTGAATTTGAGAACAACAGTAATTAAGAGGTGGTTCCACGCTCCAGAAAACCTCTAAACTCTCGTTCAGAGGCCTTTCTACCTGATGTAGCGCAAAGACTTGAGAGTAATATCGAAGGATCGAGCTACTGTTTTATTTTAACTTCAGACCACACCAAAATTTGTAATTCCATTAGAGAACATTAAGCGCTAAGTAGCGTTTTGCTCTGTAGGTGTTGAAAAAACACAAATGTGACTGAGCAGGAGTCTCCAAAAGAATTAGCTGGTCAAACAAACAGATGACCATAATAAGAAATGTGTACCTAATCAGATCCATTATATTAATTTTGCTATTTTAATGATATTAATGCGACTATTCGTAATTTTCGAGAAAACGAACAGTTTACACATTTCCTCGAAACTGTTCTACGCTTTCTGAAATAAAATTCACGCCATTTTTGTAATGACTTGTTAAATCGTTATACGCATGCACTCTACTTTCACAGTAGGTTTTAATTGGTTGATTCCACAAACTCCCCTCAAAACTCTTTTTCCTCAAGTATAATTGGAATTTAGTAATGTTGCTATTTGGAATCTACTATTTTCCTCGATTTTCCATTTTTTTCTTTAAAAGTTAGAAATATATTTTGAAATTGCGGTAAAGCAGATAAACTGCAGAAAATCAGAAATGTGTATTCCTCATTGTAAACATGACTCTAAGCGTCTACTCCAACATTAGCAATTTGTAATAAATGATAGTTCAGAGAAGAATTAAAACCAACAATATAAACAATATTGTTAAATTCAAGCGATATAATTATGAAATGTGTTGTCACATGATCTCCATTATTAGTCACGTAGTACTTACATGAAAAAGTAATGTTAACGTATGATAAAATAGGTTCTAAAGAGAAGAGCAGAGAAGTTAATCGAAATCACTTATCATTGCAAAAAAGGAAAAATGCATCATGGCCATTAATATCAAAGAAAATCTAGACAAAACAATGAAAAAACATTCTGATACTTTGAAAAAATACGGTTGTAAATCACGTTAATATGTGAAAGTAGTAATTGAATACATAAACAAGTGAGAGAGTGATAAATACAGAAGGAGTTGGATTGTACAATGGAATAAAAAATGAGCAGTTCAGTCAATAAATTTTCAAATAAATAGGAAGAAAATAGTTTCCATATTAAGAATCTAAGCAGCCACTAAATCCAAACGAGAATCGTCTTCTTTTCTGTGACGTCTCGCTTCTTGATTTGATCGATCATGGTTCTCCTTACTTTCTAAAACTTTTTGCTCAAAGCAATATTAGTCTCAATAATATCCCTCGTAATCATTCTGCCATCAATTTACTCATTTAATTAACATTATCCCTGTTCATTTTTTATTTTATGTCCCAGTATTGTAATTTTCTAGAAGCCTTCTTTCTTATGTCATAAATTTCAATTGCATTTTTGCGGGTTTACGTAAAGTTTATTTGTTTTCATTAAAGAAAACAGAGATAACTATAACAATAATATCATACTACCTTATACTATTTTGTTTTCGTCAATAAACATCCACTCACTTGACATGTTTTTAGAATTGTCTTTTAAAGAAATGAATTTGGCAAACCTTTCCAAGCATTCTACATGTACGAAAAAAGTTCAAAATCATTCTTTGTGCATTCTCTTTGCATCCTCTTATTTAATTCATCTTATACCTATTCATTAGAAAAAAAGTCAGGAGATAGAGGCGATAAAGTAATCAGTTCTAAACTTGTACTTTTTCTTGACACAAGGTAATCTTTACACATGAGAAGTATTTTTTAATCGTTGTCTTATTGATATGGGGTTTTCCCCAATTACACAGTTGGTATAGTATGTCTTTTCAAAATATAATGATATTGTGCTCTTGATTCACTTAACATGATTAAAATCTCCATCTTTTTTGGTAATCTCAAAATATTTATTTCATGAGGAAAGAAAAAATAATGTTACTAATACAAAGTATTCATAAATTAGCAAAATGTATTGTGTACAGAGGAATCCAAATTTAAACTTTCGATAGTAAAATGAAGAAAGACTTAAAAATAATAGTAAATACAATGTAGTTACTCAAATCTTTTCTTACTAAATTTACTAAAACATTACATAATATCTCATTTTAAGGTGCGATCCTAAACTTTCTTAATCTAATATACATTAAGTTAAACAAGAATACAAGATCAAATAGTTGTTAAAAATAAATTATTTTGCAGCTTGTAGACGTGGCTGAGCTAGACGACCAGATTTTTAATGTAAAAGAAAGCAGAGCACATGGAAAAAAGGAAAACTTAGACTTCGAGCGTACAAATGATAAAGTTCATATATATTAAGCATTCCGTATCTTTGGAAAGACGCCAAAACACTAAAATCAAATGCAGATGAATAATAATTACAAACATCTATAAAACAACAGCGATTATATCTGCAATGATCCTAATGAATGTGCAGTGATATGTGAAGTCTTCCTGTCCTAATCTCCGGCGAAAACCACCAAACATCCAGTGGGAACACGCAGATAGATTATATACAAATAATGCTAAAAATAATACGAATCGGTGTTTCAGTATTTTAGGCGTTTTCAATTTTGTTATCTGTCTTTTGTTTACTCTTACTTATTGTTTCACTTGTCATATCCACTCGTTGGTTCTCACGAAATCTAACATCACGTGACTGGTGATTAAACGAGTCGAGTGAGAATCGTGTTGCCAGTATCTGCCTCCTCGAAGACATATCTGACGAGTAAGAGCATCGAAAGTTTCTGAATTCGTGTTAAGTTGCCGCTTGTCGACTTGTGATACGCAACAAAAATTCCTGTTCTCAAATTCCACAAAGTCTGGCATGACGGAGCATTCTTTTCAGTCTCTTTTCTTTTTCCCTTTCTTTCAAGAGCAACGCAACTGTAGCTGAATTTAATTAAGATTTGGATTGCTTGTGTCTTATTGTATGAACAATTCTTCTATTACCCACATGAGTTTTTATAAGAGTTAAAGAGATTTTACTTGACCTCGTAATACGACAGAAAATAGTAGAGAATATAGGTATATTTATTACCGTTTAACTTTTCTAGAGTTTTAATTATAAGAAGTTTTCGACAATGATATACTATTTTGCAATTCGGAATTTAGTAATTAGAGATAAAAACCATACTTCACTTTCGTCTGTATCAATGGTGAATATATTTTTGTGGCTGGTAAGATTCACAAGAGATTCTTTGTAGCAACTCCTGCAGCTTCCTCTCTCGCACTTCTCGGCCTGTGGAACTCGCTCCCGTATTCTTGCTTTCCTGACGGCTACAACCTCCAGAAATTTAAATGCAAAGTCAATACTCATATACTAACCACTGGACTCTAGCTCTCTCCCCTCCCCTGTATAACCTTCCCTTTCTCTCCACCTATGTATCTGTCATCGCACCTGCTTCCTCAGCTTTCTGTTGTTCCTTTCTAACTAGTTTGTACTCCTTCACTCTTTTCTAATTAATCTTTTTACATTTATGTAACCCCCTGCACATCAGTGGCGTTTCCGCCTTGCTCGGGGTGAAATGATTAAAAAAAAAAAAACTTGCTGTAATTTTGACAAATGCTTACAGTGCACCACGTACAGCGTGTTTAAAT
This sequence comes from Ascarosepion bandense, assembly GCA_037127315.1. Taxonomy (NCBI): domain Eukaryota; kingdom Metazoa; phylum Mollusca; class Cephalopoda; order Sepiida; family Sepiidae; genus Ascarosepion; species Ascarosepion bandense. Next base: position 1,590,624 of record JBBBDQ010000663.1, read on the forward strand.
GGTGTAATATTGCAGTCATTATGCAAGAAAGACGAGTTGTGATTTTCATCAAGATTACTATTTTCCTGTTAAGTTTGTGAGAAAATCTCTAATATGGAAACAAGATGGTCTTCTACTTGCGCTTTTTCTACAAAATTAGCTTGAATGTATCTGATTTTCGATTCATCGTCAGATCAGTCATTCTAACGACTTCATGACATACGCTATGCCGATAAGGTTAAAAGCTTATTTTCCTTCATTTAAATAATGTAAATATTTATATGGTTAATTCAGATCAACATGGTAAATATTACCAAGCGCAATATAGGGATTAAAAATATACATGTAAGGAGAAATAAATAATGCGTTTAAATTGTATTTAATACTATATACCAATCAAAGTGAATTTTAAGAAAGTGTCTTCCAACTATTCTACTTGTTAATTATTATTTTATTTTTTATAAAAGAAATATAAAAAAATATTCTTAGGATGATAAAAAAACATCATCTATTTATTAGAGACCGCTCACTTGCCTTCGTTTTTACCGCTAAATCAAAAATTACAACTTACTGAATTATTTATTTCCCATCGACTAAGAGATATCATTCCCGATGAAAATCAGTTAAGTCTCATTCCAGTTTTGTTTTATTTAAGATGTTAAAACATGTGAAGTGATTCCGTTTTACATTTAATAAACATTTTTATAGTCTCTTGAATCTTCATTTAGTACAGGATTTTATTATTCTATAATTACACATTAGGAAAATGTCAGTGAAATTAGTTTTAATTATTTTAGTTTAAGCCAATCTACAATTTGTTCTTCTCGTATTTTGCAAACTCTTGCCCTCTGGAAACAAATTATATCTGATACTTTATCCACTACGTTACTGCTGTCGAATGTATAGTCTGTCGTCTTTTTGAGCATTAAAAATCTCTTTTTCTCCGTCTTTCTTATTCCCATTTCTAAATTTAAATTGTCTGGTATAAAAATATAATTCTAAAACCTACTATTTTTTTAAAAACAGAAAACATAAAGTTAAACTCTTATTCATCGCTATCTGTTTCACTAATTTTTATTTCCATAATTAGATACCTATGTTTTTCTAGTTTTTTCTTTCACAGTCTTTGATTCGTTAGAATTATGACATCCAATCAAAAGATCTTTTCATTGTCTTTCTAGACTAGATCAGTGCACCTGGATTCTATTTTGTGAGCCGGATGTGTTTAAACTGTCCGTCAATCCTACTTTTACATTGTGGATAACTCCATATCACTGTGTGACATCCTGTCCAGTATACGTCTTGATAATACAATGAATCGGAAATACCTAACTTGACTAAGTATAATGCTTCATTGATCAGCACATAGAAATAGTAGAGTCAACACATAGCAAACATGAACTGAAGGATTACTTTCAAGCATGAAACAAACTATTGTTACTTGGTGTTTATATTATTGCAGACGATATATATATATATATATATATATATATATATATATATATATATTATATATAACGGAAATTCAGCCGCCAAGTTACACCGATTAAGCTTATGTTTAAGTTTTCTTGTGTTAGAACATGTGTTTTCTATTCTATCATAAAAAAAACAAGGCACCCGTAAAATGTAAACTAGAAAGGACAAATATTGTTTTCAAGTTTTAATGCTCCTTTAGAAACTGCGACCCTGATCAAATTAAACACACAAATCAATAAATGTCTCACACTACTACATAGTTATATAGACGATTTACATTACACATACCGACCAAAGCTCTACTAGGACTCACTGAAGCACACACAAAAAATCTACCCAGTTCTATCCAAAAGATATCTGTTGAAAATATAAGTATAATATACACATCCATAGGTAAAACATTATTAAGAATAATAGAATCTTTAGCAATAAAAACGAAAATCCAACATTCAATAATTTTAATTACGAACAAGGCTACAACGTGCTGACTGCGTTCGGAAAATAGATAATTCCTATAATGTTATCCTGAAAAATACATAAATAATTACAAATCAAAATCCTCTTTGAGAATTTTCAAAAAAATAACCGAAAGCACATATGTATCGAGAAATTTTTTGGAAATTTTTGTATGAGCTCAAGTATATATTAAATAAAAGCTTATCCGATGTGCCTTGTCAGTCATCTTTAACGAAAGTTTTATATTAGATTGATTGCTACCCAAATACACTATATATATATATATATATATATATATATATATATATATATATATATATAAATATATATATATGCTGTTAAATATAAGAGACAATGAATGTCTATTATGCTTAATCATGAGCCGTTCTAAACGTCGTATTTTTGCTTTAATTTCAGTTAAAAATAAAGACAAAATTTCTCCAACATTTATTGATTTTCTTCTAAGCTTTCGGCTCACATGAGCCATCTTCAGTCTAAACAACCTCTCTGAAGATGGCTCATGTGAGCCGAAAGCTTAGAAGAAAATCAATAAATAATTATCCAAATGTTGGAGGAATATTTGTCTTTATTTTCAACTGAAATTAAAGCAAAAATACGACGTTTGGAACGACCCATGATTAAACATAATAGACATTCATTGTCTCTTATATTTAACAGCATATGTTTAGAAAATTAGTTGCTGCCTTGATACAATATATATATATATGATATTTGTGGAGATGTTTTTCCCGTATATATTTCCGTAGATTATGAAACCTTCACATTCCCCGGTTGCGCAGTAAAATCCCCGAAAATCTATTCCATTTCCTCCGTCCACTTCTAGATAATATCGAAATAAGTATTGGCAAAGATCAAGTTTTTTTTTACCTACAGTTTGTTGTTATCTTACCTTTCATACGTGAGAATACAATTCCACCGCAAAAGCCATCAATACTATTTTATTTTTTTGTGATTCGGTGTACAATATACGCACCATAAATGATATTGAAATTGCTATAGCTATTGACTAGGTGGGAAAATTGAATTTTCTTCGAATGGGGCTGTTGACTGCGGCTTTTGTTCTCACTTGTATTCAGCTAATTCATTTTTTGGCAAAAGAACAGCTGCTTTGTGGAACAGACTCCAGGCAGGATATTTTCCTAGTCTCTAGAATCTTGACTACTTCATCTCTAAGGTTAACCATTATATTGCCTACAAAACTATTTGAACATCATTTTTTCAATGTTTGTACTCTTATACAGCACAATAGAATATCTTACTAACTTCAATGGCTCTTGGGTCTTTTATTGTTTATAAATTATTAAAAAATATATGTGAAATGCATTATTTCGGTTTGAAAATAGATTTAGAAATGTACAAAATACTTATTTTCTAATGAATGAAAGACATAAATAAAATTTCAAAATAATGAAAATATTATTCAATATTTCTATTGATGATATTTTTCTTAAGTTTCGATTTAATCATTAATTTTTCTCGGTCTCTCTTCAATTTACAAATCTTTATATGTCACTTTTCGTATTTGTTCTTTTCTGTGGAAAACTTCATTGATTAAATAGTCTTTTGAGTGTTAAAGTCATACTTTTGCAACCGAATTTCTGAAAGATATTTTTATCATTATGAAAAATGTGAGTAATATGACATATAAAATTACAGATGTCAGTAGACACTTGGCAATGTGTCTAGAGCTTTAGAACAAAGCAAGGACAATTTTTACATTGTGAATTAAATACAGTTATATTATGATTGAAAACTATTAGAATGTTTTTGATTTATTAAAAAGTAGGAAGATCAATTTGGCCTTTCGCCACATTCATTGAATAATATTTGCTGTCATTGCAATGAAAAAACACTCTCAAGAGAAAAAGTCATTTTATAAAGGCATTAAGATTATCTGAATTAAAAGACATTTACGTTTTCATAAAAGAAATATTATTAAAAAATCTAAATATTTCAGTACTTTTAATCAAAACTTGACAAAAGTAATGATTTAGATGTTGAAGATGAAATGAAAATGGTGAAAGGTACAACGTACAATAAAATGAAGAAAAGGAAATAAGTTATTTTGATAAATTCAGAGAAAGAAGGTATTTATGTAATTAAGTTAAGATAGAAAGGATTGAAAGAAGCGATTGCAGCAAAAAAGCTGATACTGATTCATAAATAGAATTACAACAACTATTAAAAGACAAAGAAATAGGTTATTAACAAAGACGAGAAATAGAAAAATATGGGGAACGTGAAGACAAAAAGTTTGCGAGTTTGATAACGATAAGAAACGAAGCAAAGCTGCTAAGAATGTAGGTTCACTGTCATGCAATGTAATCTTTTACTTTTCAGACGCTTACTTGTTTACGTCTACCATTAGTCTATGCTTAGAATATTGTTAGTATTTGAATACTGCTATATATTTAAATATTCTTGATAGAATCCAAAGAAGAATCATCAATGTTACTGGCGTGTTGGCTTCAGTCACTTTCTCTTCGTCGCCACTTGTCGTGGACCCGGTGGACAAACAAGTAATACACACACCAAAATAAGAAATAACGATGTATATATATTAAACACAGCAAAATACAAATACTTGGAACTCTGTTAGTAGAACAATAAATACAGGTTAGGTAGTAATACTATAATTAGGACTCGCAATGATAGTACTGTAGCAGTCTTGGCGATCTCTGCCTATCACTCTCTGCTGATCGGCTGATCTCTCTCTCTCTCTCTCTCTCTCTCTCTCTGAGCTCTGAGCTCTGAAGTTTATATAGTTGTAAGAAGAGTCCAATCCGTTCAATGGGTGATGCCCACATGACACATTCTCACGGCTTGATTTTCATAATTGTTGTTTGGATGATCTACTCGATATGGTACCCAGAATTTTTGAATTTCAGAGAAATGTTAGATTGACATATATATATATATATATATATATATATATATATATATATATATATATATAGTCAACCGCAGACAGTCCTGTTCGTTTCTAAAATATGGGCGCTCGGTGGAGGAAAGCGGATTTTAGCGTGTTATATGCACATTATAAACACGCGCCAGTTGCCGAGAGTTTTCAAATTTCTTACTGAATGAACGATGCGTAAATGTGTAAGTATCAACTGTTTTAAAAGTCTATCATTATTCCATATATATATATATATATATATATATATATATATATATATATAGTTAAATGTAACCATATCTTCTCCTCTATCAGTTTCTTTTCTCGCAGTTTCCGTTTGTGGGACTCCCTGCTGTTTGATGGAATTCCTGTTGTTAAAATCTCTAAAATTTTAAATGAAATCTACTTGAATCTCATACATCACTTATCCTTTCTCGACATACCCTCTACATTGTTTGTTTGTTTAGAAATGCAGCCACTTGGACAGCAGTGGCAGGCCCCGCTTATTTAGGATGAAATGATATTATCTATTAATAAATATACACACTGTCCTACGTCGATAGTACAACTATAAATTTTATCTGTTATGCTATCATCAAGAACATATTACGAACTGAAATTTTAATTGATTTGAATTTCAGTTCACTCGATGTTAATGATAGTTAAATCTCTTTATGTTAAGTTACAGTTTTTTTTAAATACCAAGAGTAAAATTTAAAAAGACAAAAGTTAAGAATTTAAAGTTAAATATTTAACATAAATTTTAAATTAAAATATATATTAAAATTCAGGTAGTTGATATCAAAGTAGCGTACTTCATACTTATTAATAGTAATATTTGCGGGGGTGAAGAAAGAAAGAAAGAAAGAAAGAAAGAATGAAAGAAAGGGGAAATAAGTGAGTGAGAAAGGAACACAGAATCATTAAGCAACCGATACTTATCAAAATTAAAGTCCATCGGCATAATTCCATAAACAATCCACGATACCAATTACGAAATTCTTTCCAAAATTACAGAGGTAGAATTAGCAAATCATTCTTGAAAGAGCTTCCAAATTCACTAAGAATGTCTTAGGCTTAAACCAATAAAAAACATAGTCGAGACTACTGATTGATTTACAAATATGAAAATAAAATGGACTGCATTTTGTAATCCCGTGTGATATTTTGACTTTAGTCTGTCCATATCTGAAAACTCTTAACCGCAGCCTTAAACATGGCTAAAAATGACTGCCCTATCAGCAGCCAAGACTGTTACGTCATCAAAGAAGCTAAAAATCAACCTTATTCTACGATAAAGGGAAGTGGACTAGAAAATATGATTCTGATTTCTGCATTTCTATGTGAGTGTATGATTCTGCAGAGGCCTGTGATCTGGTCGGCATTGTTTTGCTCTGGAAACTTAGGCAAATCTTTGATTTAATTAAGACAGTACTTTAACGAGACAACGGATTAATCATCCTCCGTAAAACTAGTCCACAACAAACGGACAGACTTAGAAAAGATCTAATTAAGTTTTTCAAAGAGCACAGACTTAATATAACTGCAATCACAAAAGCTATAATCGTAAGTTTCTTAGATGTTATCTTGGACCTGAACACTTGTCTGTACGCTAAAGTCTCACATAATCACAGATATATCACTAGGGAATCAAATCATCAATAACTTACATATCTCAATCTAATTCTCTTTATGTAACAACTTTAGCAATAAGGAAGTTTTGACTATTCTAAAACTAAATGCATTAATGTTTTAAAAAAAGTAAACTCAACATTAGTTTAGAATACTCCGATAAATAAAAAAATAGGCAGAAATAAGCTACGTAACATTATTTGGTTTAACCCACAATTCAGCAGTAACCCCCAAAGAAACACTGGAAAAATCCTTTAAAAAACTATTCGCAAAAAATAAAAAGATCTGTCAATTGAATGAACAGTGTATGCTCGAAAGTATTGCATATAGAACTCGCATCAATTCGGATGATGATGATGATGATGATGACGTCAAATGTGAATTTTGATCAACTTCTAAGATGTCTAAATTTTGCTTTCACAACAACACGTTATTTTTAAACAATAATAGATACAACAAACGCACCGCTTTATTTATATATTAGCTCATCTGTCGGGCTATAAAGAAGCCACTATGAAAAAAAGACACATGAGAGCAGGTTTTCTACAAGAACAGCAGAATTAACAGTAAAAATAAGAGAAAGCTTCATTCAGTGCAGCCAGAGAAGAAGAAACATCCCTCATCATTAGAGTTCGGCTGCAAGTTATCCACAAGCAATTCGCCCATGTGACAATAGCCTAATGTATTAAACAATGTTTCGTAAAGTTGGGGATATAATAAACGAGGATTCAGTCAGTAGGTACCAGTGAAAGTGGGCCGACCAATATCTAAGCAGTACTAAAAGAAGTAGACGGTATATACTCTGACATCTCCGTAGTGTAAATAAAGGATTTATTTCCAAATTCCCTGTAAGATACCCGGACCGACATACATATAATTAAGTCCGGCAGACTCAATGTCCAAAATATTATGATAAAAACAACAAATATGAATACAATAGTCCGTATAAAAATAATGTAAATAATATATATATATATATATATATGTGTGTGTGTGTGTGTGTGTGTGTGTGTGTGTGTGTGTGTGTGTGTGTGTGTGTGCACGCGCGCACGCGCTTTATGAAAATCAAAATTGTTCGTTCCTTAAAATACAGAAAATATTTTCAGAAAAATATGAGTCAAAACAAAATATCAAAATGAAATATCCTGGGGTTTATCACGACTTTTGTTTGCATCAAAGATCAATATGAATAGAAAGAAAAGCAGGAAAAAATGACAAATGTCGATACCGATGTGCGGATAACATGATCAGTTGAAATGTATTATGAAACAAATGCATTATGAGACAAGCCAAATTATATTGTAGTAATAATAACCGTAGTGCTATGAACCAAGTTGAAAGTTTGAATTTGAACAAAAAATAAGAAAAGTAAGAAAGCGAAGAAGTGAATATCAATCACTTCAGAAAATCTTACTTTAAGATCGATAACAACCTTTCAAAAGATTAACGGATGACATTTTTTATTGTTTCATTCTTTCTTAACAAAATCGATCCAATCAACAGGACGCTATTGTTTAAATTTTTTTAAAAATTAAAAACTCTATTGCGCGGACAATTGTTAAAGTGCTCCGTAGACAGCAGGTGACAATATTTTTCAGGCATGAAAATCTTTTTCATGCATCAACTTTTTTCACTTTCACAACCCACATGTTGTCTTTAAACAACAACAAATACAGCAAAGCACAGCTTTATCAATATATTATTGCTAATTAAAAAACAATAAAACGAACCAACTTATTATCTCGAATTTCTTCACTAAAACCAAAATTTACAATAGAAATTGCAAATTATACTTTTTAAAAAAATACTTACTAAAAGTCTTACCAATTCCTCTATTCGTTTATCTTTTCTTCCTCACCTCCTCACTTTCTTTCTTTCTTTCTTTCTTTCTTTCTTTCTCCCCACCCCGAAAATATTACTATTAATAACTATGAATTATGCACTTTGATTTCATTTTCCTGCATTTTAATGTTTTAATTTTAAAAATTTAATTTTACAATTTAATTTTTTAATATTTTATCAACATGTATATTTAAATTTTACTCGTTATTAAAATAAAGTAAACAAAATTTATAAGATTTAAATTTTATGCACATCGAGTGATCTGAAATTCAAACCTATTAAATAGCCAGTTTGAAAAATGTTCCTGTTGATGGCTTACATTTGGAAGCTTAGATTTAACCAGCACATTTTGTCTTTAAACAACATAAAATAGAGCAAAAAACATTAATTTTAAATTTTATTTTTGCTGCAATATTTTAATTAATAAGTTTCTTATTTTTTTTACTTCACTAGAATATATTGTTCTTTATTTTTCCAGATTTAATAACGTGTCCTGTCCTTTTCCAGGCTTAATATCTTAAGTAATATTAATTTTCATACGCTGGCCACACCAGGAAAGGTTCAGACGCGACATAACCATATCAATAAGATCATTAATATAGTTCACTATGAAAAACGAGAAAAACTAACTGACATTACTGGATGTGCTAATAGCTCGAAAAAGTTAGGGGTTCAAAACATCCGTATACCACAAGGCAACATTTTCCGGACAATACCTCAATTTAAACATCATCCACGCATACAATATAAAGAGAGTGATCGTCTGCTGCATGCAACATCGAACAAGTCATAAGCAGCGACCCAGAAACAAACGAACAAAAAATGATCAGTATAAGCAGTACCCTAGAGCGCAACAATTAACCAGGGTACATGACAACTCCAATGAACATTGAAGAGAAGATACATGAGGGTAAGAACTCTCAGAAAATAGCTTCGATCTGTCTACCCGAAATAGCGGGGTTATCGGGGAAAATACAAAGGATCTGTGGTTCATATAACATCAGGATGCACCTCAGAAGCGATTTATCATTTCGCAGGTAACTCTCGTAAGTAAAACCCCCAAAAGAGGAAGACATGAATAAGGACTGTGTGTATGCCATTTCATGTAGCTGTGGAAAGAAATATGATAGAGAAACAGGCCGGCCTCTTAAGGTAAGGCTTACAAGAACATCGCACGGCCGTAGCACGAGGGGAGATAGAATAATCTGGCGTAGCTGACAAATTATATAGAGAGAAAGAGGATCACCACCCCCTATGGGATGAAGTTGAAAGAATAGATAGACAACGCCACTGGAAACTACGTAAACCTAAGGAATCAGCACATACGCTAGGCTACAAAAATCTCTTAAACGGACCAATCAAAGAGATGAATGCAATATGAGAACCAGTAATACGGAGTGTCAGAGAAAGTTATTAGTTTCAAAATTGCAATATGAGCTCTGGCAATATATATATATATATATATATATATATATATATATATATATGTGTGTGTGTGTGTGTGTGTGTGTGTGTGTGTGTGTGTGTGTGTGTGTGTGTGTTAGAGAAAACCGTTAACATAAAAAATTACAATATGTAATCTGGTAAAAACACTAGAGAAAACCATTAATATCAAAGAGTACTAGAGAAAACCATTAATACCAAAAACATTAAGAGGAAAACATTAACATTAGAAATCCCAGAAATTCAGATGTTCTTGTTCTTAAGGACACATAGTGAATATAGAGATTGGGTAATTCAAGTGTCTTGCCCCAAAGAGATGTGAGTTCAATACAGGCTAAAAATAACTTAGAGTCATGTTATAACTCATGACTACCAAAAAAAGCTTCGCACAAGGAATGAGAATGGTATTCCCCAGTGATTGTAATAAAGAATTCAGTTCGAAATTTCTAATAACTAAAGAAGGCTGGGGTGTACAATGGCCGTAACGTCGTACAAATGGCAAATAAGTTGAGAATAATAGTTCCAAATATTGTAAATAGTGTAAATACTACCTCATCTCAGAAATATAGGCGAATACTAACGATAAAAAATTTTTAAATATTTTTTTATTAGAAGCTTTAGTCACTCAATCACTTATGTACTTATGTTAGTCTCCTTTTCAAACGTCACATTTGATGTAACTTTTTCTGAACTAAAATTCAATTTTTTCTCAAAATGTAGCTGAAGAAGTTTCCTATCTAATTCTGTATTTTTTAAAAAAGTTGGTTGAGAACTGAACTAGTGTTAAAGCTTGAAAACTGCCTAGATTCACTAAATGTCGGATTTAATAATATATTCAACCACTGCCATGATTTAACGACATATATAAAGAGAGTGAGAAATAATTTTTTACTGAATGCAATATTTATAGTAAGTACCTCCATTTGTTCGATGAGAAAACAACATAGCATGAAGAAAATAGGCCTCAAACTAAATAAAACAAGTATTTATCGACAAAATGTTCATGCTATTATTAAGAGAAAAGATCAAATTAGTTTTTATTTTATTTTATTTTTTAATGCCTTATAGCATATTCAAGTGACTGGTTAAAAATCTTGATTTTTTTTTTGCATTAGCGGGGAACCAGAGCTAACAATGAGAATGTTAATGACTGTGTTTCCGGAGTCAAACACATTAATTGGAAACACTTGAAAAAATCAAATATTTGTTGGATTTTAATGAAGCTTTCAAATATTATTCATAAATTAAGGAATCCATTTATTGAAATATGAGTTTTATAAAATCTTGGTAAATATGTTTTTACATCTGTTAACAACACACAATATCAATTTCATGAAATTTCTGGAAATTCAATTCTATTCGTAAACTTTGTTTTATTAGTAAAACGCAGAGCTCGTTGGAGAATGTAAATGCTCTATTTTTTCTCAAACAGTTGCTCATTTCTCAAAAGTTTTCTTCCAATAATGAAAAAAATGTAATATAACTACAAAAATATTTAATTAGATGATTGTTTTCATAAATAATATGTATTAAGGACTAAAAAGAAATTGTCTGAAAAAAATTATGATGAATAATGAATTTTTACAAGAATTTCAATTATTTTCCGCTTTTAAACTATGATATAAGAAGATTCAAAAATCTTTTTAAAAATCTTTTATTAATTCTTCAAATATTATCCGCGTTAAATTATTAAATTATTGTGTGAAAACTATATTTACTTAGAGAAAATTAAAAAATCTTAATATAAAATCTTCCCTCAGCAAAACATTTAAAATAATTTTAAATTTTATTGGTGTGTATAAAACGCGTCTATTTTTAAAATATGATTGACCGTTCAAAACATAATCAGAAAATAAAATCGATGATAATAATAAATTTAAATTTAACTTTCCTAAAATTAAATTTAAAATAATATTTTCAACATTTTTATAATACTTATGACGTAACACGTAATATAAAAAACCGTTAACCCATTTCTTAAATTAATTTTTAACAGAAAAAATATGTGTGAGCAGCAATAAACTTGTGAACACTTTTTCAGTAAAAGAAAATGACGACACATACTAATGATCTACTATCTGGTCCGACATTGTAATACCTCGTTTAGTTTTACTTGCTTGTTTGCACATACCAATATATATATATATATATATATAATTACACATATGCACACATATGCATATTGAAACCGTTGTTGTCTGTAAATTTTTATATCGCCTGACTCCATGTAAATTTATGCATTTTCCCTACTAGCTCGTATACCACATTGTGTTACTATTATCATTGTGATAATCAGTGATATAACTGATGGGCGTTGTTTTAGATTTACTGTTAAGAACAGCGAGAATACCATAATCACAATGCGTTTTCTTCTGAGAGAATCTTGTTCTCTCCTGATCAAACTTGCATTTTTCATATCAAAAGTGTCGTCAGATGCATTACGGTGAACGACAAGTGCGCTTAGATTGTTGATATGTAGAATATCTCTGCAGTGATTATATGGTCTTTTTGAGATTTCTTAAATTTTTATCAATGTAAATCAACGGGCGTTTGAAGTATATTTTGTATATTTCTGGCTATGTTCTCTTGTTACCACTCGTCAAAACGTAACAATATATCTTATTGATTTAGAAGAGGTGTTGAATTTTATGTCAAGGTTGGACACGTTTATACTTTCTGATGTCGGCTGTCATAGAGTTGATTATGTGTTCAATTTTGTTATGGTTATAAAATTGTTATTATCTGTAGATTTTTATAATTTTGTAATTTTCTTCTGTTAATTTTCTAAGCAAAACAAACAAACAATCGGACAGATACACACTTGAGTTTGGAGATTAGAGTTGATAAGTTATCGAATTGAATTTTATTCATATCTACTTATCAACAGAGATCTGAAGACATATTTCTTCGCAAAGCGTCTTGTCTTTCCTTCATTCTGAGCTGTAAATACCAAATAGAGTTAATGATCTGGCAATACGCGTAGTTACTAAATTTCTACATTGTCTCATAATCGTCAGGCTTAATAGTCGAAAAGGAGTTTTGAAAATTTTTATTTGAAATAGAAATATGCCCACACGAATTCCAGTCACGTGCGGCCTGTGAGAGCTTGCAATGAAAGCTCTTTATTTTTAAATAACAAAAATTACGTTATTTCGTAAAAGTCAGAACATAAAGAAAACTGACAACATACACATATAGACTTTTGAAAAGTGTCTATAGAAATTGACGAAAGCCCTTGTAACAATAAAAATTATAAACAATTTTTATATTCCTTAACTCCAACAATACGGAAAATGTTAGGATGCTGGAGAAACCTTAGAAAAAGAATGAAATATTTCTTGCCGGCCGTATTACTAATAATATATATATATATATATATATATATATATATATATTAGTAATACGGCCGGCAAAAAATATATGACGTCTGTTCTTTTTAAAGATATATATATATATATATATATATATATATATATATATATATATATCTTTAAAAAGAACAGACGTCATATTGTTTGAACCCGAGGAACCTTTCGGCCAACTCTTATCAAGGGTTCTCGTTGGCTTTAATTTTAAGGGAATTAAGGAAAAGGACAAGTCAAAATAAATTACTTACAATGCTGGGAGATGATGGAACTAAGTTTAAAAATAAATTTATTGAAAAAAAACAAAACATAAAATGCAAGGGGGGTGTACACATGTAATTCCACAAGAGTGTTTAAAAGTGAAAAAATGTTACACTCGCAGACTCACCAGCAATTGTAAGGAGCGTAAAAAACCGCTCTTTCTGTCTGCACAGGCTCGGTTGTTGAATTTTCAAGCAAATTGCTTCCAAAATACGTAGATGATGTGTAGACCGAGCGCTGTGCAAGACAGTAAACCAGCTGTCCTCATATGCCGAGGCACACACTTGATTGTCCAAAAGATGTCGGCCAATAGCGGAATCCAGAAAAGATTTTGTTCTTATAGGTCTGAGAGAGACACTGGAACGTATATTAGCGGGGACGTGTTGTGAAACCCGCGTCTCCAACCTCAGATCGGTACGTACTATGTATGCCGCATCACAACAGCATTTATATATATATATATATATATATATATATATATATATATATATATATATATATATTGTTGTGGGATCTCCCATTTTTCTATGATGATGATGGACTCTACTTGAGTATACATATATTCCTCCAATAGTGGGATACGTACAATCAGTTGGAGATATTGTACGCGTACCGTAATAAGTCCGTAATTTACCTAGAGATACCGAAGTTACACAGAGAATACTGCGTCTGTAGACATAGTAGCTATGAGCTCCACCCAAGCAGAATAATATTACACACATATACGATTTCCAGCACGGCTTCACTTCAAAGAATTATATATATATATATTCCTTACTAATCGTATTCCTGGATTACTAATCTGCGTTCCAGTTTGTATATTTACGTTCAATATAACCTATTTTTCTTTATCAGAAGCTGGAAGATTGTGTATTGAAGTGATTTTAAAGTGATTTGATCCATGAAATATAAACAGTCTCATTGCCGGAATTAATATTTTATAAACATACATATATTTTTTGTCAGAATGGATGTAAATAATTATATATAAATATGTGTACACGCGCAGATACACCTCAATATATAAACATTAATCAGGTGTTAATAGAACAGTGCCCAATGCGGTATAACAGAGCAAAAATATATATCAATAAATATACTTATTATCCTAATGTTTTAAGTACGACTTGGAGTTTCATGAATTAGGCAATCATCAGGTGCATATTATGAAATGAACGTTCTGTCATTTAGATTATATCAGGTATTAGCACTCTTTAATTTAAGGTCGTTATAATTTGGTAGGACCTTGGCAATGTTTATAAACTGGTCTAGTTCCAGCTCATCAGATGGTTGGAAGAATAAAATTCTTTCATTTTTATAAATAAAACAATATTTATTTATTGAATAGCATAATATTTAATCGTGTGTATGAAATTATTAACTGTTAAAATGTTCTAAAAGAAAGTTTAGTAAGAAGTTTAATGAATTGAGACTATTTTTTTGCGAAAATTGATTTGTACAGAAAAAGGTAAGTCCATATTTTCACAGAATGTAACAACAAAATAGTAGTAGTATCTTGTTCTTCTCTTTTGGGGTAGGGCCTATGGGTAGTTTAAGAGATAGAAGAAGAGATAAAGAAATCGGTACAAGAAACAAAGTAAGAGGGTGCAAATATTGGTCGCCGGAGCGGTATGATTATTTTCTTGCTACATTGTGTTCAGCTTGGAATGTCTGTTGTTTCCTCGTCTTCTGCTTGCATCGGCCGTAAAACGTCTTCAAATAGCCAACTTGGATCTCTTGGTCAGCTCCCAACGCAAACTCATATTTATTTGGAAAAGTGTATGACACGAGTCATGGAAATTTCAACTTATTTTCTGCAAATTGCTCTTCTTTCATTGCTTATTATATATTTTCACACTTTTTTGCGAAATTTGTCTTGATCCTTTTTTGTAAGCACAGACGGAAACATTTTTTCCTATTTGTCAAAAAAATAAATTTTCACACGAACTCACGAATTTGCAAACAGTGAAGAAAAGAAAATTCTGTTTAGTTTGTACTCACCAAAATAAAAGTAAAATTTAATTTATACCGAAACCGAAAAATGGAATAGGATACTAAGACTCTGAGTGAAAAATATTTTAATAATAATTCAAATGGAAAACGTTCAGTTCAAAATATGAATTTGATTATTGCATAATACTTGTTACTCTGAGTTGTGTTTAAAACGTAGGATAACATGTATATTTATTAATATATATTTTATATATATTATATGCTGTTATATATTTTTCATAAAAGATTGATTCAATCAGTAAAACTTTTCTTAATTTCCTTATCTTCTTAATATGTATATATATATATATATGCATGCATATATGTATGTATATATCTAAACTTATTTATAAATGAAACTTTAGTTGTGTGTGTATGTGTGTTTGTCTCTGTGTGTGTCCGTTACCTATAGACTCCGAAACGGCTGAACCGATTTTCTTGAAAATTTGCATAGTTGTACTGTAAGAGTCTGCGAGATTTCTTTGCTAGGTTTTGTGTCGAGGTACCCCCCACCGATAAATATCGAAAATCCATAATCGAAAACATCGGGTTATAAAAGGAGTAGTCCGATTTTAATCACATTTGATGCACTCATAGACAAAGACATAAGAAACGATATTCAAAAGTTTCAAGGTTGCTGTTCTTACAATAGTGCAGAAAATCGATAATATATATATATATATAAAAGGCAAGATGTTTGTGTGTGTGTCTGTTTATCTGCCTGTATGTATTTTTTCAGCCTTTTATTTTAGTTTTTGCTTCGGGTTTGGCTCTAAGTAGGTAAAATTGTAGTTCTTAGTCTCAGCCATGATACCTTTTACTCAGCGGACATATTTAGCCTTCAAAATTCAGTTTACGATGAAAAAATCTTATTTGATATCGATACCAAGAAATCAAAATTTGACTTACATCCATTCATTTATCTTTCAGTCTACGGCTTCGCTTTAACTGGAAACATCTATTGCTTTTTAGTGTTTCGTGCCAACGTCGAAAGATTCTGAGCTCCAGGACCATGGATTAATTTTAAAGTTTTCATTACACCCGAGCAACGCCGGGCTATACTGCTAGTGTATGTATATATGAAAACAAAACACTTAATTGCTACCACAGTTTAGAAAAAAGCATGTCTTTTCAGACGAGCTCGTATACATACGCACACACACACACGCAAACGCACACTCACACACACACACACAAATATATATATATATATATATATATATATATATATATGTGTGTGTGTGTGTGTGTGTGTGTGTGTGTGTCTCTTCATGTGTCTATGTCTGTGTTTGTGCGGAGGTGTGTAAGTTTATTGAAATTGACTTAAGCAAAATACCATCACGTTTTATTATTTCTGTCTAATTTTTACTCTTTTGGTTTCAGAATCGATATTTGTTTTTTATTGCAATTTCAAATTGAGAAAATAATAATAATTACGAAGTTTCTTCTCTACGATAATCCTTCCAGCAATAGAACTGTAAAACATTAGGAAACAGAATAAAAACATATAAGATATTCCTTCTGCGTAACATTTAATTAATTATATATAAATGGCTGCCCGAATATATATTATGCTTCCTGTATATGCTATACTGTATAAAGCATTTATCGAAAGTTTGTTTTAGTGACGCTTATAAAATAGAGAGAAACAATGAAACAGAGAAATAGGTTAACAACCACAAATATGTTGTGAATTTGAAAAGTTCGAAATAGAGCTCAAAAGAAAATTTATTCCATAGAGAGTGGGAACTAAATTTCTGATTGTTTTTCTTAATTTCTTTCTAACATTAAAGAGAAAAACCTTTCATTTGCTACATTAAGTAATTGAAACACAAAATCATTCGCAGAATGTAATTAAATTAAATTAGTCAATTATTATGCATTTAATAACAGTAAGTAATCACTAATGTATTTTTGATTAAATGTACAGATCAACAGTCTAGTCAACTTCTTGTCACCATAGAATTGTAAAAATATTAGACTCTATTTGCTAAAAATGTATTTCTTCATTTAAAGCGGATTAATTTAATTTAATTAAATTTTCTTTCCTATGATATCGCTAAAAATGACAAATTATGGAGCCAATCTCATCTTTCTTTAATGATTTCAGCCCCAAGTAAGGCAATAAAGACATTAAGCCGCAATGAATTACTGAATGAAACATTATTAATTGAGAAACCAATAAAAAACAAGAAAGAGAAGATAACGATAGGTATTCCATTTAAAATTTTGTAGATTGTAGGGAGCAACAAGCCGAAATAAAGTTCCACAAATATCAACAGCAAGAGAATTAAATTTTATCACAGAACGTACGATTACAATCTAGTCATTTTAAATGTGCAATGATGAGACAATTTAGAAATACGCTTAAATTTATAAGGTATGGATTCAAAAGTATAAAGTTCATCAGAAAAATTATCATGGAATTATTCATAAAAATGAACAGGAAAACTACGTTAGGTAGGAAGGTGGCTGAAACTGTGATGCCATGTCAAGAACTATAGTATTGCAGATTCTCCTTTAGATTTTATCAAGACTATCTAAATACATATGAGAATAACTCAATCAGATGTAGAAGTAAAATTCAATTTATTGACGAATGGCATACTTAGAAATATGTAAGGTATTGGCCATAAAATTAGATCGCACGACACATTGAATGAACTTCTATAGCTATAGACCTAGAAATTGCTTCAGTATAATTTTTCTACTTTATTTCATAGAGATGTCAAGAAAATATTAATGAAAATTCAACTAATTAATGAAATTTAAGGAAATGTTCTATATTGATTAATAAAGCTAGTTATAATAATTCTACTTATTAATCGATTTTATTCAGATATTTATATTATAAGGGAAACCCTATAAATGTAATTTTACAAAATCTCAATTAAATAATTCTTATTTACAAATATGTTTACATAAATAGAGGTGTTTCTCAAGAATCAATCCTGTGATCTATCTTGTTTCTAATTTTCATCAGTTACATTCCTGATAGCATCTTTCCCCTACTCGGCACTTTTGCTGGTGATACTATTTACTCCAATCTTAGTAAGTCATGAGGCGTAGACTTCTCAAAGACTCTTAGAAATGGCCGTTTAATATGCGGATCTTACAACCCGCACGGGCATTAATGATAACTTGCTCGCTTGCAGTTGTTTTTTTTTCCAAATCCAAGTCTGAAGGCGATTGTAGTGCAGTAATACGTACATGTCTGAAAGGCTGGAAGAGCGTCGGTGTTGACTTACACATATGGCGTCCCCAGGCTGTAAGTAATTCGCTAGTTAATCTTTTCGGTTCTTCCAGGAGTGCCTGAGCAGCATTTTTAAGGAGAGCACAGCTCACCAGAAAATTACTTGGGAGGGGTCTAGAAAATATGACAAAATACTTGTCTTCCTCATCTCTCTAGCCAGTATAGCGCAGCTGGCGGATGTCTATTTTGCGCTCAAAATAAGGAAAAAATAATCTAAGGATGAAACTGAAACTTCCTTGTTGGGATCTCTTACATAATGATTTCGGATCTCTTCCTGAACGCTGAACGACTCTGATGCCTAGGGAGCTACAGAGATATACTATAGGTGTAACTGCTCTGTCGAAAACTCATTTGGTAAAATTGAACTTCAAAAAGTTGGAGGTGGCTACACTTTTTTTAGAAACGATAGGTGGATAGAGTAGCTGGTGTGGATTTTGTTGTACATAGCACACTTGTGTCAAGTCTTGTCTCTTCTTCCTATACCGCTCCCCCATCTCCTCTGACTGTTCGGTACTTGACAGACTCTCTGACAATATCGACAAGGCCTTTTCTTCGCACCCATCTGCCCATATTTTCGTGTTTGGCGACTTTAACGCCCATCACATTAAGTGGCTGTAAAACTCTGTAACCCACCCTGCTGTTGTCCACACCTTTAACCTTTCGATCTCCCAATCCCTTACGCAAGTGGTGGACTTCTCCACGCGTTTCTCCAATAGCCCTAATGGAAGGGACTCGGTACTAGATCTCTGCTTCACTTCCACCCCAAATTCTTGCTCCACCAGACAGCTGGAAACTCTGACCACGCCGTAGTTTCTGTCAACATCTCATTCCACTCCACCCCTACCCAAGAAACCCAGACCAACAGAATATCCTACTGCTATCAAAGAGCAGACGGATTCGTTCCGTGAATTCCTCTGCAAATTCCCTTGGAACAATGTTTTTAGTCTTCCCATCGAAGACTGTGCATCAGAGTTCTCCTCCTGAGTTAAGGCTGGCATCGATGCATTCATCCCTGCCAGGAAATTTCAGCTTAAATCCCATTCGTCTCCCTGGTTTACGCCCGCTTGCTCGGCCGCCATTGCCCACCGGAATCACTTCTTCCGGCTTTATCGTAGCCACGTGTCGGACCAAAATAGGCACCAATTTGCCTCAGCTCGTAATAAGTGTAAAAAGATACTTAACGAAGCTAAGATGCTGTTTGCTGCCAGGATGAAGCAGCACATAGCATCATCCAAATTCGGTACCAAAGACTACTGGCGCCTCTGCAAACGCGTGCATAGCAAGATTACTCCTCAATACCCCCAGTAATAAACGGGTTTGAGGTCCTCACCTCCTCAGCGGACAAGGCTGAATGCTTTGCCCATAGATTCTCGACCAATTCGACTCTGGATTCGTCTGGAATCCATACACTCAATTTTCCATCTAGAACTGGGGCCCAATTGAATGACGTCCACATCACGCACTCGCTGATTTCTAGCATAATCTCAAAACGGGACCCTCAAAAAGCGAGTGGTGGGGATGGAATCCCAATCATAGTTTTGAAGAATTGTGCCCCTGAAAACTCCTCTATCCTTTCTAAGCTCTACAACCTCTACCTATCTTCCTCCTGCTTTCCTGCCTGTTGGAAATCTTCTTCGGTGGTTCCAATATTCAAGAACACTGGTAAACCATCGGACCCCGCAAATTACCACCCCATCAGCCTTCTTCAGATCTTCGGCAAAGTGTTCGAAGCCATTATCAATGCCGAGGTCGTTCAGCATCTCACAGCCAACGGCTCCTCTCGGACAAACAGTATGGCTTCCGCTTCACCTGGTCCAATGCTGATGTGCTAACGACCATCATCGAGTATATATACCAGGCTCTCGACAAGAATGGCGAGGCCCGAAACGTCGCCTTGGATATCTCTAAATCATTCGACAGAGTATGGCATCCCGGCCTTCTACGGAAACTGCGATGCGATGGTATAACTGGACTTAATCCATTCATTCCTCTCTAACCGCACACTGAACGTGGTATTAAACAGACATGCTTCCCAGAACTACCCTACAAACACAGGTGTACCCCAAGGCTCTATCCTAGGTCCTACGCTCTTTCTAATCTATATCAATGATCTCCCCGACACCATAAGATCACAAGTAGGCATGTACGCTGATGATACCACAGTTTACTCTCGCCTCGATCAAATATCTGGTGTTGTTGACAAGGCGAACCTCGCTGCCGAGCTTGAGAAGGACCTCCAATCCATGGTGGAATGGGGTAAGAAGTGGCTCGTAAAATTCAATTCTTCCAAAACGAAGCTGCTGTCAATTAACCACCACAGAAAAACCGCACCTCCCTCCCATTAGCATGGAACAGGCTTGCCTCCCAGAGAGTAAATCACTGCGCCTGCTTGGCCTGACACTCTCAGCGGACCTCAAGTGGAATGTCTACGTCGAATCCATTGCTAAATCCACAGCTATGAAAATCGGCTCTCTTTGCAGGGCCCGGAAATTCTTTCCGCCTGAATCTATCCTGCAATTATATAAATCCACCATCCGCCCGTGTATTGAGTACTGCTGCCACATCTGGTCGGGTGCCCCTTCTATTCTCCTCGGGGTTCTTGACAAAATACAAGGAAGAATCTGTAATGTGACTGATACCGACTTGACTGACCGCCTGCAGTCTCTCTCTCATCGGCGTGACGTGGCATCCCTGTGCCTCTTCTCTAAATACTTTCAAGGCTTCTGCTCTGACGAACTTAAATAACTGGTGCCCCCTAGATGTGAATTTGCACGAGATATTAGATTGGCAACGAGGTCTCACTCTCTTACAGTGAAACCGATGAAATATAACCGCAATTTCTACTCCAACAGCTTCTTTCCTCGCACTTCCCGCCTGTAGAATTCCCACCTACTAACACACTAACTCACACCCACTCTCTCCAGCTCTCTCCCTATGTACATCCTAAGTCGTCTATCACCCTCCTTCTGACATTTCCTATACCCAATTCCTCTATGTAACCCCCTACGCTATAGTGGCAGTGGGATGCCTTGCTTGGGGTGACACGATTTAAAAAAAAACAAAAAAAAATGTTGCATGATGACAAATAAAAAATAAAAGACAAACACAAGAAGAACGACCTACCGGTTTCTATCCCAACCCCTCGTGGGTCATTTGGAAAAGTTTATTTATTCTTTTTTAAATGATTTAAAAATAAAGATGAAATTGTATGACAAAACATATATTATAGACAGCAACAAGAGAGGAAAAAATTTTGAGGGAATTATTTTTTCTAACCTTCCTTTTTCCACCCTACAAGCATTAGACATTGATAATATGAAGTACAGGGAGGCAGTCATTCTGTTTACAGAGAGATTATCTCCTGAACCTAATGTACAATCACCAATGTTTGTAAGTGAAATAAATAGTACGAACCAGACAAAAGACAAAGCTGTTCCGCACTAAATTCAGTCGCATAATTTCTGCTATTTATAAGATGCTCAGTAATCGCTGACCCAGATGTGTTTCCCAGCTGGTTCATATGGGCATCCCAATTAAGAACTCTAGATGTGACATACTCCCAAATCCTACTATCCAAGCGCTGTGAAGTCCTTCCAATATAGCTGATACCGCATTAACAATTAAACATTTAAGTTACATATGAATCATAATGAGGGGGAAGGAGATATAAATATATTCATATATGCGTATACGTATGCGTGTGCATATCGGTGAATGTATACTTGATGTTTTGGTGAATCGTCCTGTCAACTAAACAGATGTAATACATGAACTCTCACTCCTTTAAATTTTATAATCCTAAAAAGATAAAACCAAACATATCTATTCTGTGTCATATTACTAAAATTTTCCCTTTCTGAATCTACTGAGAAAATTAAACCAAATATAGTTTAGCAGTTTGAAAAGAAGGTTAAACTCGCCATTCAAAAGAAATTGAGTTTTCTCAACGCTTTTGTGGATGTGTTGATTTTCCTTTATATATATATATATATATATATATATATATATATATATATATATGTGTGTGTGTGTTCACTTATGCATATATGTATTTGTTTATATTTACAGATACATATATTTTTATATTTACACACACACCTATATATATACATATATATATATATATATATATATATATATATATATGCGTACATATATATATTTGCATACATATATATTTGTATATAAATAGACAGAGAAAGACATGAAAACTGAGCGATATGTATGGTTCGGAAAATCATTGATTTTTTCATTTCTTTTCTCTAATCCGTTCCCTCTGCTTTTACATATATATATATATATATATATATATATATATATATATATATATATATGTTGGCGGTGTCTGTGTGTGTATGTGTGTATTAATCAATGCTAAACGCAGTAAATGTATGTATCGTAGATCTTGTAAATATAGGAATAAATACCATTAAAGACATTTTGCGTCATAATGATAATAACGAAAAAAAATATTATCGCACAAATATCACATTCAAAATGTATGCATTGTTTGCACATATATGTGTGCCCATGCGCGTGTATTTCTGAGATAGAGACAGATAAAAAGCGAGAAGGAATCTCTACATACGTCAACACTGCTTAACATTTTGGTCAGAGAATCCATTTCACACCTCATTACTAGAATGGCATTTAAGATAAGTAACCACTTTTTTTTCACCCATCCATTTTTTTTCTTTTTCTTAAGATCTCTTGAAACATGATAAAATCTGACAAAATACGAAAGGAAGAAAAATCATGCATGTGAAATCAAAGAGAAGTCTAATGAACGCAGGACGAACTTATAAATTTAAAAAAAAAACGAAAAAGGAAAATCGAAAAGTCGATATAGGAGACTATAAAATAGGTAAAGCGTATTCCTTCATAAAAAGCTCATGTTATTAATATATATATATATATATATATATATATATATATCATCGTGTTAAATTCTTTAGCTTAGTTTTTTGCTATAAATTCATTTATCTAACGACATAACGTTCCATTTCACTCAGATTATTTTTCTCGAATTGGTATTTAAAAATCAATGCGATAACGATCACATTGTCAATAATTTTGTTCCTATTGCAATGTTCACATCATTAATATGCATGTCTCGTTTACTACAATAGAACATTCCAATTGGACGCTATCTAAATGTTAAATATTTTTTTCGATTCTGTAATCTTACATTTTATAAATTTAGAAATCTTCTCTCTAAAATCCTGATATATATATATATACCAGGAAAACAACTCATACTTCTTTTATTTTACGTTTTCCATTGACACAAGGTTTAGAGTTTTTTTTTTTTTTTTTGGTATGCAGCTCTAAATTTTGCTTTACTCTGTAATGTCAGTCAATATATTTTGACAGAATCCATTTTTCACATTTATAAATCTACCATTCGTCTCTGCATTGAAATATAGCTCTTCTATATGTCCCGGTGTTTCTAGAAAGTGTTTAGAGATTCTGGATAAAATACAATGAAATGTTTATAATTTTATCCGTGCTTGACTGGCATCTGGTCTTCATATGTGTGACGTGGCTTGTCTCTATCGTTTCCAAAAATATTTTCATGTCAATTATTCTAATGAACTCTCCTTTTTGCTATCTTGACAGCGTGAATTTAAATATGGTACTGCGTTGACAAGTATATTTTATGTTTTAATATTGCAATATTAGATGCTAATGTAAGATATATTTTAATAGTTACTTTTCTAGCATTTCCCAAATGTGGAAGTGTATTACATTCTCTTGTATCCTCGCAAATACATCATGATTTGGCATTTTATTTCTTCCAGAAAGATGTCCTTAGTTGCTCTTTCCAATCACTAAATTCTTTATGTCTCATTCAATATTAGTATGCATTGTTTCTTTTTTGTTTTCTTATTGGAATTATACTCTAGGCATTCATGTATTTTGGGATATCATAATTTATTAAACCACTGCATAGGTGTGCATTGGCATAGTTAAAAAGCTTCAACATCTACAGAAGCAAGATGAGACTTAGAATGCAGGAATATTTTATAGGAAAAATGCATAATCCGATGTGATCCACTGCTGATTACTTAAAATACTTAAATAGCCGTGAATGTTGAGTTAAATAAACTTATTTAAATAATATCTGTAAAAACAACAATTTTAGCAAGGCAAAAAACTGAAGTACTACAAATAATAAATCAACAAACGTAAAAATAGACAATCTTTTGACTGTGAAATTAAAGTTTCGAAATTATGCTATTATAGTACACGCTGGTTCTATTATTTTGTCCTCCCCTGCATGTATATTTTTCTATATGTGCTAGTCGCCGCGCAAGTTCTATCTGTACCTTAACGTAATCTAAAATAATCAGCGGTTTCTAATGTTGGGATAGTTTGTTTCGAAATTTAGTGTATAAAATTGCTTACTTGAAAGTATTTTATCCTCGAAGTGCTATATCATTTTAGTCTCAGCAACTGTTTTCTTAATGAGAATTCTACCCTCCAGTTTACCAACTAATAATAATGACTGATATACTCTTATTCAGACTTAATCCGATATTAGTCTTTCTAGGAATATTTTTCAATTTTTGGGTAATAATGTACGTAATAATGTTTCTAAAAATAATGTATGCAACAAATTTTTAGAGAATAATTAATAAATTGATGGCCTGCAGACCGCAAACGCAAAACAGTGTCAGTCACAAAAATGATTACATTTTGATCAAAATCAATATGCACCCGGTAATCAACTCCATTAATAATCAATCCAAAAATATGCAATATACTTCACAGATTAAAAAACACACATAAACTGGGTAGAATGGCACGGTCCATAGTATCCGCAACTGTCATGCAAAAATACACATCTTTATTACAAAGAAAAAGGATGGAAGGGGTATATTCTGGCGAAAGACTGGATTTTAGATTAGCTGATTTGATACTCTACATATGAACAAGGTTATCCTAAGATATATCACCTCTAACAGTTAGTCTCGCTGAGAATTCAAGATATACCCGTGTTTGAGACTATAGAGTTTTTTCTTTTTATTATTAACGTGGTCGAATTACAATTGACCCTTTATATTTATTTTCTTTTATTGATATCTCACTTTTTTCTTTTCTTTTCTTTTATTTTATTGATATCTCACTTACTCCAAATCTTTGTTTTAATACTACAGTTTTAAAGCTATCACAAACAGTTCAAATTGAGATGGTTTAATGACGAAGTTTTGGAAAGGATGAACACAAAAGAAACTGATGCATAGCATCAGGAAAAGACAGCTGATGTTTTTCGGACATGTAATGGGAAAGAAGGGCTTGGAGAACTTGATATTCACTGGATGGATAGTGGGGAATAGAGACAAGTGAAAGCAAGGCATGACATACCTGATAGAATTAAGAAGGTGGATGGTAGATCAGGGATTAACTGGAATAACAGGAGAAGGTATATTTATAGCGACAAATGATATCGAGATGTAGAGGTTCATGATCGCTTATGCCCTATAGGTACATGATACATAGAAGAAAAAGAATGGACAATATACTGACTTTATATTTGATGTAAAATGGATGAGAAATATCGTATGGATAGAAAAGTAATATGTTGTTGTTGGTGATGTTGCAGTTGTTGCAGTTGTTGCTCTTCTTCTTGTTTTTTCTTCTTTTAAAGGGATACCAGAAATATGCTTCATAGCCTAATATATTGACAGATTTGGATAAAAGCAGCATATCTGTTGCATAACCTGAACGGTTTGTGGAGTAGATTCTGGTCGGAGAGATATCCCACTCGCTGACCAGGGCAGGTAACTTTAAAGTTCCTTTACCTGCGTTTTTGCCGACTTCTCGGCTGTCTCTTTTATCTCTCGGCTCTAGAACATCACTCTTTTACAGCCGAATTTCACTTGATTACGTCAGATTTTTGCCCCGGACATTGTTTATTGCTTTTGGCTTCTGTTTTCCATGTTTTTTATTCTCTGAAAATGAATACTGCTGTTTCACAAAACACGACCATATTCTTCCAATGCAAAGCCAGTCTTGTAATCTGAATTTTCTCAGAATAATATTTATTTTAATGTAAATACATTTTGTTTTATATTTGATAACTTTGAGAATAACTGTCTTAACTCAATTTCGCCTGTCACCCTACGTCTGCCTTCCTGACTTTTCAAAATAATATTCATTCAATGTAAACAGTTTTCACCTACCAGCCTTCATTTATCCATCAAACAATATTTGTTTAATACAAATTCATTTCTGAGGAAAAATATTTACTGTGG
>JBBBDQ010000663.1:1620000-1710000 GCA_037127315.1 Ascarosepion bandense
TGCGTGCCTCGTTCTTTCAAGACTTAGGTGATCATGGCATTCCACGTCTCCCTGTCCCTGGTGGCTCTTAGCACACTTTCTACTATTACATCGCGCAACCCCTGTTCTGTCATCCAACTGCTCAGCTCCTTCAAATATCTTATCCGCTGCTTTCCGCTGTCTCTTTTTAAATCTATTTGGCCTGTTAGAATCAGGTTCTCAAAGCCCTCCCACCTAAGTGCATGTCCCAAGAACTTTAGTTGTCTCTTACTGATGCACACTATTAATTTCCTTTTCGTTTCCATCCTTTTCAGAACATCATCATTGCTCACATGCTCGGTCCATGATATCCGCAGCATCCTTCTGTAGAACCCCATTTCAGTTGTTCCTATATTGCCTAGCATTCACTGTCATATTGAAGAAGTGGCATCATATAGAAATCCAGCATTCTTTCCTTTGTTTCTATTGAAATATTCCTGTCTCTTAATACTCTACTCAACTTCTGGAATGCGTAATTCGCCATGCCATTTCGCCGCCGGTTCTTTGTGTCGCACTTTCTGTCTTTTATTATAACACTTCCAAGTTATTTAAACTTTTGTGATTTTTGTATTCCCCACCTGTACTTAGAATTTTGGACTGCTCAGTTAGCTAATAACCATGCATTCGGTTTTTATTGCAGTTTATTTGTAGTCCTTTCTTGTCACTCCCTACAGCTACCTTCTTTAGGAGGTCTTGTAGTTTCCATTCCGTGTCTGCTATCAGCACTGTAACATCTGCGTAACTTATGTTGTTCAAATTGTCGCCTTCGAGGACAAACCCTGACATAACATCTAGGCTCCTCAGAATAGTCCTAGCTATAGAAGTTGAATATATCCGGTTAAAAGGCACATCTTTGTCTTACGCCCGTTTCTATCTTTGTTTATCTTCCGAATTCGTTACTTGTATGTATGCAGGCGATTTGCTGCATTAGAGATTATTGATTACTCTTATGTCTTTCCCCAATACATCGACGCTGCTGAGCATTGCCATAAATTCTTTGAAGCGTATTTTGTCGAACGCCTTTTCATAATCGATAAAACATAGGTACAAATCCATCGTCATTTGTATTGCACTTTCGGTTGGCGTTCTAATCATAAATATGGCGTTCCTTGTTCCAGTGTCTTTAACGAACCCGCATTCTTCTTATCCTTCCTCTGGCCTAATTCTACTTCACGCTCAATTCATCAGGATTCGGACGTTCACGTCAGTATAATACCGTGGTTTTCGCTTTTGGTGAAAGCAGTGATAGCCATTTTTTATATAATCAACCGACTCACCTTTCCGAGGTTTTCTGAATTTTTAAGCCAATAAAAAGTCTGCCATTTTGTTGAATTAACAATTTTAACATGATTAACTTAGCATCAACGAAATATTTACAAATGTCTAAACCGGTAATGGGAAACATACATTGCATACATTAAAATATGCATTACAATGAGTAGGTTATTATGCTACACAAAATATACAAATATAACACATTTAATTCAACGGAAATAACTGTTTCGATACTCATTATTGAAAATGAACAAATATATAAATAATTAAATTATTGATATTTGTAAACTATGTTTTTATATGATACCATAATAGAACAGCAATTAAATTCCAAAATACTGCATGAGTCACAATCCCAAATAATGTCTTTCTAAACACACTTCCTATGAATAGGAATTTCCTAACTTTGGACGAGACAAAAGTTATATTAGTGAAGGTACTTCGTTTGAATAAAATTAATAAAGCAATGAAAATAGAATATTATAATTCTTTGATGGCAATGTTAATCAAGATAAGTATTTGTATATACTACATACTTAATTCTGACCGTGAATTCGAAATCAGAATCATATTTACTTTAGGCAGAATGGCGTCCCCACACTATCGTGAATGGTTAACAAATAATTCCGACCGAAGATTAATAGAATAACGCGTAATATTTCTAACATACGAAGATAACCATAGTAAATATGGGTACTTCTTTTAAAAAAAAAATAGAGAGAGAGAGAGCGAGAGAGAGAGAGAGAGAGAGAGAGAAGGGGAAAATAAAAAAAATTAAAAAATTAAAAATAAAAACTTATGATAAAGGATAAACATATATTTTGACGATCATGAAATCAGGTCAACCCGAATGTGGCAGTATACCAATAGGATGTTTAGCCGGATGAATCTAATTAAAATAAATACATTAAATGTTTTAGATCTTTTTGCTTTAAGGCTAATGTTCCTCCCAGATCTATCATTAGACCTACACAGTTTCCATTAAACAAATACTCATTAATAATGTTTTTTCTTATTAGAAATTAGAAATATTAACTAAATAAATAACTGAAGAAATTAGAAATATTAACTAAATAAAAAAGAATATAATACTTACGTAAATGAACCTAAACATACCAAATATATTATATTTTAATCAAATGCATTCTATGATCAAGTTGCAAAAAAAAAAAACTAAAAGTAATTCATTAGTATTAATAGATCCACAAACATATTCTAGTAAAAAATAACAGTAACAATATATTATAGTAAATTAAATACATCACACTTAATCATCAGCAAAAACTCTTCACCAGAAATAGGGTTTTGCCAAAAACATTATATATTAATTTAAATGTAATACAAGAGATTGAATCGCTGCCGAGAAAAAATACATATATGTTCGGTACATAATAACAACAATATCTGGAAGGCTTGTCTGATTCGTAATCGATTGCACAATATTTAGATGAACATTCATGTTCTCATTCAAGATTTTCAGAAATATTAAGCGTCAATACATGCATGCTCAAACTTGAAAATAACAAACAAAAACATCAAACTCTCGAAGCCATCCTTATCAAAAAATTACAGAATATTTTTAACATGTAAATTGCTATTTCTTATATCAATAGATGAGTTACCTCCCTTACATCATATAATTTTAAAATTAGTGTCGCGGTCCTATGCTTATGCTTCAAAGTCGTAACTGTTAAACTATTAGGAATTTATAAGTTTGAACTTTTCATAACGAACAACTGCATCACTTACGGCTTAACAATCAACTGGGAAACATAATTTTGGGGGAAGATTGAAATTGCTTGGGACTATAAATCTGGTGAAAATGCATATAGCGCATTATTTGCTATATATACCAGGCACACGACAGGAATGGCGAAGCCCGGACCGCCGCCTTGGATATCTCTAAATCGTTCGCAATTCTATGCAAACTGCGGAGCTATGGTATAGCTGGACAATTGTTTGAACTAATGCAGTCATTCCTATCTAACCGCACATTGAAAGTGGTATTAAACGGACATGCCTGCGAGAGCTACCATACAAACGCGGGTGTCCCTCAAGGCTCTATCCTAGGTCCTACGCTCTTTCTGATCTACATTAATGATCTCCCTGATACCATAATATCCCAAGTAGGTATGTACGCCGATGACACCACAGTTTACTCTCGCCTCGATCAAAATCTAGTGTGGGCTAACAAAGCTAACCTTGCTGCCGAACTTGGAAAGGACCTCCAATCCGTAGTGGACTGGGGTAAGAAATGGCTCGTAAATTTTAATGCTTCTATAGACAATCGCACCTACTTTCCCATTAGCATGGACCAAGGCTTGCCTCCCAGAGAGTAAAACACTACGTCTCCTTGGTCTCACACTTCGGCGGACCTCAAGTGGAATGACTATATCGAATCCATTGCTAAATCGGCTGCTATGAAAGTCGGTTCTCTGTGCAGGGTTCGGAGGTTTTTTTTGCATTGAATACTGTTGCCATATCTGGTCGGGTGCCCCTGCTATTCTCCTTGGGCTTTTCGACAAGGTACAGCGGACGGTCTGTAATGTGATCGATACTGACTTGGCAAACCGCCTGCAGTCTTTCTTTCTTTCACCGGCACGACGTGGCTTCCCTGTGTCTCTTCTATAAATACGTTCATGGCTTCTGCTCCAATGAACTTAGATCACTGGTGCCCCCTAGGTTCGAATTTGCACGACATACTAGATTAGCAACTAGATCCCACGCATTTACAGTTAAACCGATAAAATGCAACCGCAGCTTCTAGTTCCAACTGTTTCTTTTCTCGTAATTCCCTTCCACATGACTGCTTCCCCGACGGCTACAATCTCCAGGAGTTTAAATGTAAGGTCAATAGACACCTCCTAACACACTAACTCACATCGATTCTTTCAAACTCTCTTCCCATCCTCCCAACTAACCTATCACCCCCTTCTGACATTTCCTATATCTAACCACTCTTTTTATTTACCTCCCCCTATGTAGCCCCAAGCGCACTAGTGGCAGTGGAATGCCTTGCTTGGGGTGAAATGATTAAAAAAAGTTTAATTACCATACCAAGAAACATATTCGTGACACCGAAAAAAAAGTCCGAGCAATATGTCTAAATTATAAATTGTTTATATATATATATATATATATATATATATATATATATATATATATGTGATAGAATTTTTGTTATAAGTTTATAACAGAAATATAGTTTACTGTAGCACAAGGGCTGTTGATTTTCGGTACTATATTTTAAAACAACACAATTCTTACCATATCCAGATAATTAAGAGGTGATTCAGGGGAAATTTCTGATTCGCTAAAAGATACAATTTATTTAATCACTGGCTCAGATAACGACTATGTCTCAAGTCATTTCAATCCTCTACCCTCTTTACGCTTCCAATCAAATTTCTCTTATCTGTAATGACCTGACATTTTATTGGTTCTTGAGAAAAACCCAGTTTACAGATACCAAAAGCCAGACTATCCGTACATGTAATAAAATTGATTTTAGACGTGAAGGCTTGTGCAAGAATAACCACATTTTTCAAAGGTCGGAGCTTGTTTAATTTATCGAAAAGTGAGTGGTATTGGAGTCAAGATAGAGTGTTGATAGTTTAGTGCAAAGAATTTGTCACTTAAATGTGCAGGTTCATGCCAACTTCGAAGTTTCGTGAGAACATCGTTAGGATTTCTTTACTTATCACTTTATTTATGTCTTCACTTATATATTTGTCTGCTACTGAGTCCCGGTTAAACTTCTTGTTTATAAGGAGCTTTTTGTATTTGGATATTTCCTGGGATCGATCCAGCTTGCGATTAGTTGATTTATACTTTTTATTTATTTTCATTTTCGTTTTGCAGATAATTGTGTTTTTTTTCTCAATTCTTTATTATATTGTTCGAATGAGATAGTGTCCGCTTAATTGTTTTGTATTGAATGGGTGTCCTGCTTAATTGTCGTTTATGTTTACCCCGTATACGGGATTCAGCTTTTTTTCTTACCGTGTTAATGTGTTTGAACGCATAAATGTTTGCTTTTTAGATAATGGTTAAGTGTTTATGTTTTTGTGTATATTTGTGCTTGGGTTTTGTTTAGCGTTTTTATATTATTTTCTGTTTTTTTCGTAACTGAGTGTTTATATTTTTATTTATGTCTTTATTTTTATTCATTTTTTATTTGCGTAACAATGCAAATATTTATTCGCATGTAGACATTTTTCATTGTCTTGTTTTTTTATTTAATATTTTATTTTGTTGCTTAAAGCTGATTATTGCTAGTTTCTATTTTATAGTTACTCTGTATTTTTCTATTGGTGGTGATATTTTTACTATTCTTCATATAATATTGGTTGATATTATCTTTTCTTTCTGGTTCCATACATATTTTAATAAAGTTTTGTTGTTTTTGTATTTTGTGTATCGAGCGATATATTGTGGTAACTTAAATGTTCTTTAAATGATGTTTCTGTTGCTCTTAGTCGCTATTATCATTTTTGTTGGTGTTTTTTGTCACTGTAACTTTGTATATTATGTTGTTGATTAGGCATTTATCTTTCATTCAGCAGTGACATTTGTTAGTATTCTGTAGTTGCTTTGTATCATGGTTATTGGTTAAGTATTTTCTTGTTTTGTTTATTTATTATTTTCTTCATGTTCTCCATGAATTTGTAACTGATTTTGTCTGTAACATACTTAGCGTTGTATCATGTTGATTAGGTAGATTGAAAAACCGATATGATAAATTTTCCGGCATCTATATGTTTCTAGTTTTTCATTGCGGTGACATTATCTTAAATTGATATTATGTCGAATCTTTGAAAATTGAATGAAATGCTATGCCTCCTTGAAAATAACTTTATATCTACGTAATGATTTCTTCATATTGTTTTCCATTCCTGCCAACTTTGGATTGAAGCTGACGAGCAGACATTACTTCCCCATCCTTCTATTAAATACAACCAAGTACATCAAAACTCATTTAATTTTCATCGGAAACCAACTAACATTGTATTAAAAGTTCCTCTACGTCTTATTGATAACCATTGATGGGGTGTAACCACGCATGCATGTAAATCTCAAAACGTAAAAGCATAAAAGCTGGAATAATTGCGTATTCGAGATATTCAATGTCTTCTATATATTTTTTGTTGTGACTATAATTATGTTGAATTTTTAAAGCGCTTTTTTTCTTGTTTAATATTGAATGACACCCATCCGTTTCTGCTAAAGAAGTATCTATTTTTACATAATTACGGAGAATATATTTACTTTGATTCATTTATCCAATATTCTCTAAATTTTATTTTATTTCTTACTTCTTTTCTAGTTTTCGTTCCTCTTCTCTCATATGTTTGCTTTTTTAAATGGTCTTTTATATTTTTTCATTGCCTTTTTGGTGGAGTTCGCTTATAAATATTGCGTTTATTTTTTTATATTTTACCAGTTAATTTGTATTCGATATCTTCCACTTTCTTTTCATTTTCTTCGTCGATGTTTACTTCACTTTCTGTTATAACAATCGTTTTCTTTGATCGTTTCTTTTTTCGTCAATTTTTTGAAAATATTCCTATTTCTGAAATGTTCTTTCTTTTATTCATTTATTCTTTTATTCATTCATTTTTCATTCATTCTTTCACTCAATTATTCATTCTTTCTTTTTTCTTCTTTCATTCTTTCATCTATTTTAGTTAATTATTCATTCCTTCTTCAGTCATCCATTTTTCATTCTTTATTTCATTTAATTAATTCATTTTTCTTTCTTTCTTTCTTTCTTTCATTTTTTCATTCGATCATTCCTTTTTCTTTTTTCATTCTTTAATTCATTCATCTTTCTTTCGTAATTCATTCTTTTATTCCTTCTTCATTTATTTTTTCTTTCATTTTGTTTATTTTTTCTTTCTTTCATTCATTCATTCATTCAATCATTCATTCATTTCTTCATCATTTCTTTCTCTTTTTCTTTCCTTTATTTATTGTTCCTTTTTTATTTCATTCTTTCGTCTATTCTTTCTTTCATTTATACATTTCTTTCTTTCTGAGTAATTTTGCCATTGTCATATGAGTTTCTTTTTCTATAGGTATTTTTCATTATAATTTTCCACATTTCATAATTTCCATTGTGATACTTTTCATTAAACTTTTTCTTTCTTTATGTTTTTACTTCGACCTCTTTCATTATACTTTTTGTTTTATGCTGTTTATTTATATTCTTCTACTCTCAATATAATAGTTTCTTTTAATTTTCACATTTTAAATCATTTTATTCCAAGCAAGGCGATAAATTTGCTAACAAAGAGTTTACTGAGTGTAAAAAATATGAGAAAAAGAAACAAATGTTAATAAGCGATAATAATAAACACAGAGGAAGGAGCAATGATGAAAACAGAATATAACAATTGATATTGCATTGAAACACTTGGAGATCAATGTTAACTAGGTAGCAGAAATCGGAAAAGGTCTAACATGCTGAAATTGGGAGAAATGAATCTGTATATCTTTATATATTTTTATATGAAGCATAGATCTAACGGTTTCATATGACCAGCTCAATGTACTAATGATGAGACCTGCCTAATAATCTAGTACTGTTTTAATTTCGTAGATTTGAGCAACAAAAATAAAGTTCATCAGAATAATTACCGTGGGATTATATATATATATATATATCCAGGTGAGGAAAACCAAAGGTTTGAAAATTCCGATTCTCCGGAATATACTTTTTTAAAAAGTGCTCAATACAACATATATCTTAGAGCAAAATATAATAATAAGTAAATTGTTTTTCATTTAAAACTAACTTAATTTACATTGAAAACAGGGAAATTTAATGATGTAGAATTTTTCATATAGATACAATGGGTAGGAGGCGTTTAAAGACTTACATATTCTAGCATTTTTAAAATTATTCATTTTATTGTAAGTGTTTTTTTGTTTCTTTTATATATAAAAATTATTTTAATAAGGATATTCTATTTCTCTATTTATTATGATTAATAAATGAAGAAGTGTTTTGATAAAATATTTTTTCAATGAGTTCTTAGTACTACCAGCTTAAAGCTATATATTACTATTACTTTCCTTGTACATTGACAAACTATGGATTCTGTAAGGCACCTGTTTTTCAAAGGACACTATGTAGGGTGTCTACAATTAGATTTGTTACTGTCTAAATTATTATTACTATGATTTTGCATGATTTTTTCTACATTATACGTAAAAATATATATTAATTTCAGAGTATTTTAGTTGAAAATGATTTTAATGGATTCTTACTTGGAAAATGTTTCTTAATCCAAATGAGGAGATTTTTGCCTAATTAGGTTAGCATTATATTTACTTATACTTATAATTCTATAAATATATATTTACTTATACTTATACTTATATATATATATATATATATATATATATATATATATATATTGTAACGAGGAAGTTAGAAGCGTTTTTTCGCCTCAAAAGCCTTTGGTCATGACTAAAATAGTCAACTTATTAAAAGTAGTAACAACGGTCAGAGTTCTACCACTCCAGAAAGGAGAGAAGTATGAATTAGGTCACTGGGTCAGGTTCTATACTTCCTCAAAAAACTTCCTTGTTAGACTCACCTCTCATTTTCCAGTGAATATTGTGTGAAACTACTACGAATTTGAACCTGTTCTAGTGTCCGGCTATATTATAGTTCCGCTACCTTATTCCTGTGTGTTTGCTGAATATTTTTGTGTGTTATAATAAATTTCCTTTCTGTATAAAATTATCTTGCGCTATAGTTTAATTCACTCCCTTCTACATTAGAGCTCGTCCTTAGCTAAAACATAACAACACGTCCAAAGATAAAAGAAAATTGGGAGTTTCATCCAACGCTAATATCATAACAAAATTAGAAACTCGTGCATCTCGATAAAAATAAAATAAAACAAACTAACCCAAAAAATTTAAGAGCTGGTATAATATCCTGAAAAAAAAAGAAGCTCCATATACGTTATTCCCGAAAAAAAGTAACTGTATCTAAATGTCTTTCGTAAACTATAAAAACCAAAACAACAAAAAAGTATGCCCTTTTCCGTAGAAAAGTTTCTCAGCTTTGCCGACCTGGCTGAAAATTTTCAGACTCTACACAACGCAGAACTAATGGAAATCGCAGATTTTTTCGAAATAGATACAAACCCGACAATGAGAAAAGCTCTAATAAAAAAAAATCGTAGCAGAAAAATTAATGGATAACAACATTCTAGAAACATCTACTGTAAATGAAGAAGACAGCCAAAATGATATAAAACTTACAATAGAACTAAAGAAATTAGAGATACAATTAGAGTTGGAAAAGAAAAAAAGAAAAATGCAGGAGAGAATAGATCTTGAAAGACTAAGATTACAAGAAAATGGAAGTCAAAATTCTGTTTCTTCTTTTCACGCAGCGCAAAAGATTTGATTGCTTCCTAGTTTTTTGTAAAAAAGCAGTAGAGAAATATTGCCCTCAATTTGAAAAATAGCAACAAATTTGAAATGACCTTACTTCCACTGGCCAACATTATTGCAAACTCTTTTAGTTGGAAGAGTTGCCGAGGTATACTTAGTACAGAAGATGCCACAGATTATAAAAAGATAAAAAATGCCATATTAAATACTTACGAGATAGTACCCGAGGAATATAGGCAGAAATATTGAAAATATAAAAATTTCCAGCGGCAGACGTATGTCGAGTTTGCCAGAGAAAAAGAGGATTTTTTCGATAGATAGGTTAGAGCAAAAAGAGTAAATGATGAATATAGTAGTTTACGCCAAATTTTTCTAATTGAAGAATTCAAACAATGCGTCCCACATGAACTTCAAACGCGAATTAACGAGAGAGGTGTAAAAACCGCTAATGAAGCAGCAGTAATCATGATACGTATAGCTTGACTCACAAGATTTGGGAAAAAATAAAATAACAAAGAACACGTCAGACATTATTACAGAAACAGAAACGCTACCCGAGTCTCGTCCTCCGAGCGTATTTAATAAACGCTATGGTAAAATAGTAAGAGACACACTCAAAAGCTCTGTCCCGACAAAAAGTAAAATTTTCTGCGCTTATTGCAAGGAAATAATCATATTATATATGAGTGCCGGTTCTTAAAAAGAAAAAAGGAAGGAAATACCTTTTTTCAACCACATGCTTTTATTAAGCATAAAACAAAAATGATAATGTTGACCCATCTTCGCTCCCAAAGCTAGGGATAAATGAGAAAACAGAAACCTCATATATGGAAGAATATGAGCCATTTCTATCCCAGGGTTCGGTGTATATCAAAAGTCCTGAAGAGGCTATGCCTATAAAAATCTTGCAGGATACCGGTGAGTCTCAAACCTTAATATTACAAGACGTCTTACCATTATTAGAATCTGCCTTCACCGGTGATGTTGTGTTGTTACAAGAAGTAGAGATGACTGTAGAAATAGCTCCCCTACACTTAATTCACAGAAAATCGAAATTAATAAATAGCCCAGTTATCGTAGGCGTAGGTTCAAAGTTACCGATTAAAGAAGTGTCTCTGCTGCTAGGAAATGATTTAGCGAGGGGAAGAGTAATAGCTGACCCAGTTGTTAGTGACCAAATAGTAGTAAACCATAAATCAGAGGTGGAAGAAAACCCAAACATATAACCTGAATGTGCGGTTACCAGAGAAAAAAAAAAGAAAGCAACTCTTAGCAAATGAAAACCTAGAGACACCAGATGAGGAATTACAATTAAGCGAAACCTTTATATCCCACCTTATAAAACAACAAAATAGTACGGATAAAAAACATAAAATCAATTCCCCCAAAAGAAAATAAGACGGACGGAAACAACTGACGAATTAAACAGAAACCAAATTTTAATGCAACAAAGAAAAGACCCAGAAATTTGTTTTCTGAAAAACAGCGCCCTTACTTTCCATCAAGCTACCAGCTGAAATTCTCCACACGAAGATCACGTGCTGTCGAGAAAAGAAAAATATTTTTGAAATCATTGACCAAACCATGTATTTCTATTCTATTTTCTTTTGACAAATGTTCAAATTTTACATTTAATATTTCCGAGTTCTTTAAATGAATACCTTGATCTATTTCCCCCTCCTTGTCGAGTATATCTTCATCGTTATTTAAATCATTTTCAGATGAATTTATTTTAGGAAAGTTAGTAACTGTTGTGACTGGATTAACCGTATCTTTTTTTATTTTTGTCAATGTAACTTTTTAACATATTAATGTGGCAAACTCTAGGAACCAATCTAATATTTTGCGCTGCATGAAAAGAAGAAACATTAGAATTTTGACTTCCATTTTCTTGTAATCTTAGTCTTTCAAGCTCTGTTTACTCTTGCATTTTTAATTTTTCCTTTTCTAACTCTAGTTGTATCTCTAATTTCTTTAGTTCCATTGTAAGTTTTATATCCTTTTGGCTGTCTTCATTTACAATAGATGTTCCTAGTTAAACTACGTTTGCAGTGCACGATGTCGTAGTTGGAGATGAAAAACCCATCAAGCAGCATTTCTACAGAGTAAATCTCATCAAACTTCAATAGTTGAGGGCAGAGGTGAAGTATATCCTGAAGAATGACATCATTGAACCAAGTAACAGTCAATGGAATTTGCCTTGTATTCTGGTACCAAAATCCGATGGCACCTACAGATTTGTTACAGACTTCCGAAAAGTAAATGATATAACCAAAAGTGACTCATATCAATCCCTAGAATTGATGATTGCATTGACAAAGTTGGCAAGTCAAAAATACGTCATAAAATTCGATTTGTTGAAAGGTTATTGGCAAGTACTTATAACTGACAACGCCAAAGAAATTTCAGCTTTCCTGACTCCTGGCGGACTATACCAATACAAGGTTATGACGTTCGGAACGAAAAAACGCACCAGCAAGATTTCAAAGGATGATGCATTCCCTTCTACATGACATCCAAGGATATGATATCTACATAGATGATGTAATTGTGTACAGTATGGCTTAGAACAAACATTTACGCATCATAAAATAACTATTCCTTAAACTAGAAGAGGCAAACCTATGTATGAACCTAAAAAAATATTAAATTTGTCCTGCAAAATTGAATTATTTGGGCAATACTGTTGGTCAAGGACAAGTTAAGTCTATCACCACACATGTGGATGCTATCCTAGAGTATCCTATTCCAACCAACAAAAAACAATTAATGAGATTTCTCGGTATGGCAGGTTTCTACCAAAAGTTTTGTAAAACTTTCTCATCAATAGCGAGTCCTCTCACAGATCTCCTTAGAAAGGATGTAAAATACAAATGGAGTGAAAAATGTGATGCGGCTTTCAGCAAAATTAGATCGACACTCATGAAAGGCCCAGCTCTCGCAACACCAGATTTTACAAGACAATTCAAATTACAAATTCATGCCAGCGATGCCGGAATGGGTGGTATCTTAACCCAGGAAGATGATGAAGGTATCAACAGAGCAATTGGTTACTTCTCCAAAAAGTTAAACACTCACCACCTCTATCATTGAAAAGGAATGTTTATCATTTTTAACAAGTGCTACAACACATCGACTTCTATCTCAGTGTCACTATGTATCCTGTTTTGATCTTTACCGACCATAATCCACTACCTTTTCTTCATAGGCATAAAAAACAAGAAAAACAGAGACTGACAAGGTGGAGTCTTCTCCTCCAAGAATACAACATT
This sequence comes from Ascarosepion bandense, assembly GCA_037127315.1. Lineage (NCBI taxonomy): Eukaryota > Metazoa > Mollusca > Cephalopoda > Sepiida > Sepiidae > Ascarosepion > Ascarosepion bandense. The sequence goes on from JBBBDQ010000663.1 coordinate 1,632,981, forward strand.
TTATTAAAACATATTACAGGAAAGAAAAATGTTATTGTAGATGCATTATCTAGAATATAATATGACATATTGTGGTTGTACAGTTTTGCTACAAATTGGACTTATTTTTTTATAAAACTTGTGTTAGGACTGATTGTGTTTAAACTTATCTAAATTTTCTTATAAAAGATTTTCATTTGTAAATCAAAACTTTTACTCTAAAGAAGGGAAGTGTAACGAGGAAGTAAAAAGCGTTTTTTTCGCTTCAAAAGACTTGAGTCATAACTAAAATAGTCACCTTAGCAAAATTAGTTGTAACTGGTCATTTGGTCAGGGTTCTACTACTCCAGAAAGGAGAGTATTATGAATTAGGTCACTGGGTCAGTTTCTACACTTCCCCAAAAGAGATTAAATAGCCTGGTAACTATGGTTACAGTGAAAAGAAGGAAAAGACCAGAAAAAATGAGGACCAATGAATATAGGTCCCTGTTCTATATAAAAGGGAAGAAATAGTAGTAAACCGAAGAGTTGTTGGGATATCAGCCAGGCGTGTCTTCTCTCCAGCTATTCGTTCAAGAGGTCGAAAGGACTTTCCATGAAGCTTACAGCTAAAATTCTCTACTCGAAGACCTTTCCTCAACATCCAGTGAATACACCACATGCTGCCGTGAAAGGTAAAGATTGTTTTGTTAATTATTCTGACCAAACTCTAGTTGTGCATAGTTATATATATGTATAATCTTTAGCCGAGTTGAATGACCTTGTTCCATTCCGCCTAAACTTTCTCCAAATATCTTCGTCGTTAGATTCACCTCTTATTTTCCAGTGAATAGTGTGTGAGATTAGTACGAAGTTGAACCCGTTCTAATAGTACGGTATATTTTAGTTCTGTCACCTTATTTCTGTGTATTTGCTGAACAATTTTGTATGTTATAATAAATTTCCTATCTGTATAAAATTATCTGGTGTTATAGTTTAATTCACTCCCTTCAGCGTTATTCCAACTAAAATTGTATTTTTATGTGTTGCTGACCCAAACGGGTTCGTAACAATATATATATATATATATATATATATATATATATATATATATATGTTGTTTTGAGCCAAGGGCCATAGAAAAAAACACGGACTCGGATATATGGTTTAATAGTATATTCTTGGAAGACGTAGTAAAAAGTTAAACGTAGTACAACGGTAAATGACTACTTTCTCTCGTAGATGTCCTGCGTCACTCATTCACTTACTCTGTGATTCCCACTCAGCATAGGTAGCCATATTATAGAGATGTGGTTGAGTCCATTTGTAGGTAGGTCACCACAATACCCACCTTCCAAGCCTTTTAATCTGTAAAAGGTTTTATTATTTTCCTGAAATTTAACACCTTTTTCTTTTGGGAATGATTGTTAAAGGATCGGTAAATTTTCTATTTCTCCCCGAGCATCTTTGTTCGGGCGTATGACGCGGGGCTCAAGGTCAAATGTGTCGTAAATGATCTCGATAGGTGTGCTGTTAGAATCTATTTCATGCCGTTGTTTAATTTGATTCGTGTGACTTTTGTGGGTATGTCTTAGACCCTGTATTATATACACCCCATCTCGCCAATCCTTCTTTTTCCACCTGGGAAAAATCGTTTCTTTAGTACTTATTCGGTCTTTCTTATTTTTGACTCTTTGGGAATTAATTTGTCAAACACGGATCTCAAACCTTTCTGGAAAACATGGTTTCTGCCAGTGAGCCCGTTTATGGTGCATTCGTATTCAGCATTATACGATAAACTTGTAAAAACTGATGTAATGCGATGTTTTAATGTCGAAGCAAAATATATAGAAATGTAAAAAGTGAAAGAATAAAATTGTAAAGTTTAAAACATTAATTTAAAATAGAAAAAAATAGAAAATAATAATTTATTATTTAGTTTTCACATTAGGGCCTCTATATAAATAGTACAAAATTGTACATTTTGCTTTGACATTAAAAAAAATCTCATCAGGTAGTTGAAAATATTAGAAATTACCGTAATTATCATCTTCCCGATATGTTATTTAGATATTCTAATTCAAAAGTTAAATTATATATATATATATATATATATATATATATATATATATAGGTAAGCTACATTCCGTCATTTGGAAAATGACTGAAGCCGAGACACTAAGTGCATATTTTTCTTTAGAGTATTATCAAGGATATTTAAATGTATAGTAGAAGCGCTAGACCAAATCATTAAATTCATGCACGAATTGTAGTTATAAAAGAAAAAATATATCCTTTTTTTATCCTTCTCATGAAAATTACCAGAGTATGATACGCCCACATTTCTCTCACATCAGTCATCCAGTTATGTTCAATACGCTATACACAATTGGCGATCAAATATTATTCAATTCATGACTGACGAGACAAAAGATATTTCTGTGGCAGTCTGAAGTTTCGTTCCGCAGTAGACTTGTTGCCAACCATGGCTATATTATCCAGTCTATCCTGCAATCAAAGTGGTAGAATAGCTGGGGCGTATGAAGAGATCAATTCATCCATGATAGATCTATTTTCCAAGTGTATTATCACTTAAATGAATTTCACTAACCAACTGTTATTTGCACAAAGGTTTCTGATTTCTCAATCACATTCGTTATCAATAGTACCACAAAACACCCTAAACGCATGCACAAATCAAAACTAATAAACAAGCCATTTCCTACTTAGATATATAGGAAAAGCCTCATCAGGAAAAATGTCTTCGGCTGTTTACTCTCTTGTTTTCACATTTCTTTTCATCTTCACGCCAATACATTCCAACATTTATAATCATTCCAATTTCTAAAATAATAATGCTTTATATATATATATATATATATATATATATATATATATAAACGTTTTGATAGAGTCTTTCAGCTAATGAGTAAAATATAGGCGCAGTTACTAATTTGACAGAAACCAATTAAATCACATACAAAGAAAAACGATTTTAATTATCTATTTTCGTTTCGAATAGAAAGACAATCGACAGGTAATTCCTGGCCGTGCAAACTAGAAAAAATATAAATGAGAGAATTTTGATCTTCAAAAAATAAAAAATAAAATAAAATAATTTCAAATATAAAAAAGAGTCATACGAAAATTCAGAGCTTTAATGAACGTTTACAAAAGTTATACTGTCGTGAGAAATTTAAAAAGAAAAATATGATTTAAATCACAATGATGAACAAAAAAGTGAAAACGCGTCATGATCAGCTCTTTGTCATATTAAGATAGAAGATATAGAAGTGAATGTATTTTTGAACAAATGGTATGAGAATTCATAACTTTCATAGATTTTTAATTTCTTTCTGTTGCTGCTTACAGGACGAATGTTTTTCCAAAAAACATAACACAAAAAATAACCATGCCTTCTATAAAATCGAAGGATGGTTAGAAGGAGTTACATGTTTGGAATGTGGTGTGAATGTCATCATCTCAGTTACATTCGATTCTGAGCCGCTGAATGTAAAACAAGTTCCGTATTTAAAAATTAAATTAACAATGTTTTGAGACAAATTTATTCACATTTATGCTGTTAGGATACTAGGATATTGGCAGGAATCGAAATGTTTTTCTACAGTAAGACCTGATTAATAAAAGCTTTATTCGTTCTATATTTCTTAAATTAATTGCCCCAGTGCAGCATCATTTATAGTAGACACTTTAGTAATAATAATACTGTATATTACACTTTCCGTGGAATATTTTCTTTAAGTATTTTACACTATTAAACACTGTTAAATTCTGCTAAGCAAATTCCGTAGGCTACTGACATCTGAATCAATCATTTTTAGTTTATGGTTGCTGACAATCAGCGACGACTTTCAATAGTAGTCTGAATAGTTACCATACATTTGGTATTTCTTTGCGGTCTGAGGTGACTTTATCAAGATTTTTTAGGTTTTCAAACATAAATATCTTATTCTGTGGATTAAATTTTGGATAAAGGGGACAGCGCTGAAGTCCAAAGAAACAACTTTTTTTAACGATTTCTTCCTTCGAATGGTCGCGTAATGTATCGTAGCGCATTAGAGTCAACAAATTAACGATTGTATGACGCGTTTCAAAATGGCATTAGAAACAAAAAAATACAATGTGCTTTTAGCGAAAATGTCCCCTTTATAGAGATTGTAAGCTGAATGATACGAGATCAAAAACTATCGAGACCGGGTCTATAAAAAAGTAAACAACATATATTAATTCAGCATTTAATGCACTTCGAAACAGCTCTCTTCCGAAGAAACACATTATATCAAACGTTGTTTCCATTTAATGGAAGCATTCTGAGAACTACTTTTATGGGATAGCAAGCAGCTGCCGTGAATGATCCTGTTGGTTCACCTTAAAGGCTTAAAATCTGTTTCGTTTAAAGTAAGGATTGTGTTTCGGAAAGCAGAAAAAGTCACAGTTGTCGAGATCTGTTGAGTATGGTGCTTGTCGAACATGGAAAAAATTGTGTTTGTCAAAAAATGTCTGCACAAAAATGGTCACTGATGAGACCTCTGTGGAAGACAATTACACTGTATACTCTTTTATGAGGATGTGCGTTGTGGTACAGTGGATATCGGCTCAGAACGAGAAACCGGGCAGCCGAGTTCGAATTCCAGTTGAATCCATTGTATTCACTTACGCGCAAATACCCTTAGGAAAGGTATTAATCCGTCTCTTCCTTCCAGTTATGGGTTAAATAGCAGGACAGATTGGGTTCTATAGCCTTGGTCGGCAACCAGTCTACCGCAGAAAGCAATGGCAACCTACTGCGGGATAATATTCTGCCCAGTCAGTCATGTCTCTTTCGATACATGATCGCCCAAGCGTGTATCACGTATGGCACTTTAACTGACTGACTCTTTTATTCTGAGCACTAATATAAACAACGAAACTGAAATTGAACATCATAATTGTGTTTATGCGCGGCTAAGTTCAAAATCTGTGCCATACGGTCTTACATTACGTACTCGGTTTCTGTTACCTTCGCGAAAATACCCGATATATTTTATCAAAACTTATATGTGGAGACTTGAGTCAATTTAGAAAAATATTGACAAAGTGCTTCGCCTTTCTTACGAAGATGATAAGCGGTTCGCCTTTGTCACATAGATCATAGATAGGCGTATATATATATATATATATATATATATATATATATCCATCCGCAGGCAGATCTGTTTCGCTGTATCTCAGCTCATCAATACGATTAGACATCCGATCGTTATACCAAGTATTGAAAGCCGACCGAATTGATATCAGTCGCCGATTCTACCTCTGAGCTATGGGCGTCCGTAGAGGAAGGCGGACATTAGCGTCCTATTTAGAATGTAAAAACACGCCAGTAGCTGAGAGTTTTCAAATACATTTATGACTGAACGATATGTAGATGCGTGAGTAACTGCTGTTTTTTACAAAATCTACCATTCCTCTATAGCGCACGATCGGGGTGTGAGAGCGTAAATAGTCATCCACAGACAAATCTCTTTCTCTGTATCAGTACGGTTTGATATCTGATGGCTTCTAGCCAGGATTGAAACCCGACCAAATTGACATCAGTCGGCGATTCTGCCTCTGAGATATGCGTGTGTGTGCATATATATAAACAGAAAAACGTTGTTTAAAAAAATAGTAGCTGACGAAAGACATTGTAAAATATGTCTAGAAGAACTACGAAAAACATTACAAATAAGAGGATACCTCACTTTACTAATAAATAACTGTTTTTAACATGCAGAATAAATACCATTAGTATATCTCTGGCAATCAAAATAAAAAGGGGGAAAGAAGAAAACATTCTAGCATACGCTTCCACACACGACAAAAACAATCCAGAGTTATTTACAAAGATCAAAATATACACAGAAATATTTAACAAAAATGATAAAATAGAGGAAATCTTAAAGACAACTAAAATAAGTAATAGCAAACGCAAACCCCTAAATTTAAAAAAAATATCCTAACTTCATTAAAATTCGTGCAACACACATTACAATGAATCGAAAAATTCAACAAAAATATGTGTGGTATGCAACATAATAATAGAAGAAAATAAAATAAAAATTAGATCTCATCTGCAACTCTAAAAACGTAATTTATGCTCTAAAATGATATAAATGCGCAAGAATATACGTGGAGGTGGCACAAGACAAAGAGTAGCCCTGCACAGAAGTAACATTAAACAAGCCAATAACATGAATTTTATGCCTCCCAACGAATACATGAATGCAGTGGAGGTAAATTCAGAGTAAAGCCTATCTACCAAAATGCAGATTATGACACACTCATGATGCACGAATAAATATTTATAAAAAAATATACAAGCCTTCCCTTAACAAAACAACATGAAATACCTAACACACAGACACACAGACGCACTACAATCTAATAGAAAAACAGACACACACACACACTTAATTCAAATAACATTACCAAAGTAATAAAAAAAACTAGATGACCCCTCCAGTAGAATCGAATCAAAATCGCTGAAAACATGGATTCTGATGCAGGGGATATCGTCATGGAACGAGAAATTAATCCTCATTTTCTCCCTATTACAATTTAAAAAAACAATTGATTTACATCAACAGATCAATTATTTTATTACAGGAATTTATGTTACCAAAATAAAATTCTTATTAAACAAGTGATGTAAGTAAAATATTCAGGATAATCCTTACATTTGTATGAACTATATGTTTTTGAATTTCTGCGAGGATTGTTACGTATGAAAAAAATGGTTTTGGGTGTATTAACTTGTATTAAATAAGTAAAAAAAAACGTTTATCATGAAATACGCAAGGCATAAGCCTTATAAGCATATATATTATTTAAGAAGTTTACCATATCGGTAAATTAATTGTTATCTACTTTCCATTACTTCCCCTTGCTTCCATGAATATGCATGGATGAATTGTCGTTTAAATTTAAAAAATTAAAATAACACTGAAATCTCATTTCAACATATATATTTACCAAAATTATACAAAAACATCTTCAAGTAATGAAAGGAAGATCGCCATTTTCTTCAATCACGGCCTCCAGACGACTTCAGAATCTGCTTTGCCGTTCATGATTTATTCAAATCAATGGCGCATAGCCTTCCTGAGTAGCATTTTCATACTTGCAGAGATGACAAAAAGTGGCTCGACTTGAGGTTAACCTCAAAAGACGTCTAGTTTTTCGCTGTGTAATTCAAATGCTATCAGAAAGATGGGAAGAAATTCATGGCTAGCGATTGACAATACTTTCAATGACATATTAACTTTTGTAAATAAAACATTGCTTTTCATGCAAAAACAGTGAATTCAAGGTCTCATATATATATATATATATATAAGATTTTAACATTTTTGCAAATTATTCATTCTATTATCCATAAATTTCGTTTCTTTTTTAAGTACATCTGCTAATTAGATTCTAAATATCTATAGGTTGTTGGGATGCCATATCATTGATTCAAACTGCTTTTCTGTAAATTCTGAATTTCACAGGAATGTCATACATTCATGGCATACACTCATGCTATATTTCTTCTCCCGTTATGTACTCCGACCCTTTCGGATGTAGACAATTATGATTCTAAAAAGCTTCCATATTCTCGAACTTATGTTTAATATTTTGCCCCTTACAAACTCTCCCGAACCCAGTTTACCTTTTGTTAACACAAGTTCCTCTAGGTATGTTTTTCTGACCCTCTTATCTTCTTTACGCAATGTGTTTGTGTGTGTTAAATTTTTCAATTCTTCTGTTCGCATTATGTGCCGTATTAATTTAATCTGTCTTTTTCTGGTCTTAAAGAACAACTATCTTTTCCATTTCCATTTGCTTTAAAACTTCCTCAAAGACTCTGTCCATAGTGGCTCTAATAATTATTTTGTATAACAATGTATCTGTTGCCTCTAGGTATTTGTGGCGAAATTGACATTCTCGCCATAGGAGAGGATTGATATTACATAACAATCGAAAGGGCTTTCTTTTTCTTGTGTAATTCTTTTATGTTTCTTAAATTTTGTTTAGTTTTTGGGAGACATTTTTTCTATTCCAAAGAGAATTCAGATTACTATCTCACAAATGACATCATTTGTTAATAAAAAAAAGGTTATATGTCAAAATATATATTTCGGCGAACACATACATTTGAAACTTGTATGTTGTTTTTAAGGTTTGTTTTTTTGATAACAAATCTATATACACAGTATGTTTTCAACGACAGCAAGCTCTTTATTTCAGAGAATATTTTCTATCATAACCGAAGCTTTTATTATTCTGGCATGAATATTGTAATAATCAAACACCTTGTTTGCAGATAACATTTTCGAAATTTATTCAGCAAGGCGAGCATTCTAATTATCACGCCATCATGTATTTTAGTTGCTATGTAATCCCCCTTGTTGGCATGGGAAGAATTTCATTTCCCTTTTTTCTCAACTGATACAACAATGATTTTACTTCTGCAAACGTAGTTCTGATATGTACCACGGAAATTAATTCTTAAACATTTGGAAATCGTCAACTTCCTAAGCTGCACTCTTCTAGAAATATAGATACCAATTTTTGAGTCGTGAGTTCGATCTAGGAAAAAGCTAAGGCTTTAAAAACTGATTATCATGTCATACAAAACAACTTCGGTTGGTAGAATGACCAAGCACAATTTTCACAGTTTTGTTTTTAGATATCAGTAGGGCGTATCTGAATAATAACGACAATAAATTTGATTGAAAACAATAAAACGGTTGGTACAGTATAAAAATCATCTACACAATAGTGATAAACATAGAAGTTTCAGCCTAGATAAATGATAATGGTATAATATGTACCATCTTTGCAATCATATTTACACAGGAAGATAGGGAACTAATGTATCAGTCGCTTTCTTTCCATGTTATTTTAACATTAATCGACATATTAGATCTAAATTAAAGATACGTAAAATTCCGTAGAAGTTAATGTGTGTTACGTTTCAATAACTTCAGAAAATACAATAAATGTTCCATATCGTATGGCAAATAAGCTCGGGAGCAAGTGTACTCGGTTATCTTTTTCTATGTCTAATTTTTTCTCAATTTTATTCACGTGTAGGCTGAAGAAATAATTGGAATAACAAACCGAATTTCTTGTCTGCAAAATCTTTCTCTCCCTCCTCTCTCTCTCTCTCTCTCTCTCTCTCTATATATATATATATATATATATATATATATATATATATAACGATTTGTACCCACAAAAATTACTAATGGCTTTAAAAAGAACAGACATTATATTGTTTAAACCTGAGGAACCTTTCGGCCAACTCTTATCAAGGGTTCTCGTTGGCTTTAATTTTAATGGAATTAAGGAAAAGGACAAGGCAAAATAAATTAAATTACTTACAATGCTGGGAGAGGATGGAACTCGTTTAAAAAAATTATTGAAAAAAACACATAAAATGTAAGGCGGGGTGTACACATGTAATTCCACCAAGAGTGTTTAAAAGTGAAAAAATGTTACACTCACAGACTCACCAGCAATTGTAAAGAGCGTAAAAACCGCACTTTCTGTCTGCACAGGCTCAGCTGTTGAATTTTCAAGCAAATTGCTTCCAAAATACGTAGATAATGTGTAGACCGAGCACTGTGCAAGACAGTAAACTAACTGTCCTCATATGCCGAGGCACACACTTGATTGTCCAAAAGATGTCGGCCAATAGCGGAATCCAGAACAGATTGTGTTGTTTTTATAGATGTGAGAGAGCCACTGGAACGTATATTAGCGGGGACGTGTTGTGAAACCCGTGCCTCCAACCTCAGATCGGTACGTCCTATGTATGCCGCATCACAACAGCATTTAAATTTGTAAACAATGGAACTTTTTCGAAAATAGGACAACCTATCTTTACTGAAGGAAGAAAACACAGGTCTAGTCTGAAAAACAACTCGTAACTGGACCGCAGAATAACAGGACGAAACACATGCCTAAACTCTGTCGGCTACAGTTTGACATCTTCTACCAAGCCAGGGTATTTTCAGATACAAGGTACTGCTAGGTACTTCAACCTTAGGTTCTTTATAACGTTTGATCTTGCGATCAGTTACCCGTTTCACCACATTAACCGGGTACCCGTTGCCTTCGAATATCTCTTGCAAGCGAATTAATTCTTTTTCTTTAAAGTCAATTGTATCTAAATTTCCTGACGAAACTGAAAAGATCGAAACCGTGGTAATGTATTCGACTGATATCCCTCACTTATATACATAAAATCTCTAGATGCCAAATCTTCATTACCCTTTAAACATGTATTCAGTATTTTTTGCCACAACTGTTTATTGTCTAATGTAAAACTGATTTATATCTAACCTATAACTGCTTGGTGTGCCATACGTGATACACGTTTTGGGCAATCATGTCTCGAAAGAGGCATGACTAACTAGGCATAAGATTATCTCACAGTAAGTTGTTATTGCTTTCTGCGGTAGACTGGTTGCCAGCCAAGGCTATAGAACCCAGTCTGTCCTATTATTTAACCCATAACTGGAGGAAAGAAACGGATTTATACCTCTTCCAAGGTTATTTGTGCGTAAGTGAAAGTAAAAAATTCAACTCGTTTCTCCTATTTGTCGTTCCGAGTTTGTATCCACTGCACCACAACGCACATCTGCACATGCAAAATAGGGCCTGCAAAAACCGAAGATTCTCATAAACGGTTAAAATCCGGTTTTAACCGATTTAGAGTACTGACCCCACAACTATTCTTTCATTTTTTTGTAATGAATTGATATTGATCCATGTTCAAACAGCACAGATAAAGGAAAATTGAAGATGCATTGACAGACAAAACAAGAGTAATTATAAGAATAATTTGTTATTTTTTAAATGATTAAATTGTGGAATTATTTTCATTAGTGTGTCGTTTTCAACATAGAATAATCAAGTCTATGATATTTAAATTATTGCACTGGCGTAGGTTATGGCATTTGACTTATTGTAGAGTAATGGATGTACATTAAATGCTTTTATATAAAACACAAATCAATGTTACAGTGACAACAGTGCAAGCAAGCTAAAAATCATGTATATTTTACACACGCAGTCAGTCAATATTAAAAACAACCCACCAATAAAACTATATCATTCGAATACATTTAAAGCAGCGACACATTTTGTGTCTTTATTTGTGTTTGCCTTTCATTAATTAATTAACTCATTACGTTTTCGTTTGACGATTTTTAACGTAGTGTGCAAGAGTGTAAAAGTTAAAAACGCAAAAACCACTTCCTTTACATTATAACCAAATCTATGCTGAGAAATAAGCAAAAGATGATGATGATTACAAAAAACAAACTTAAAATCTTTAAAAAATAAGCGACTTTTAATTGATTTGTTTTTGTTTTTTTTTATTAAAAACATGATCCAGGATAAACATGATTTTTCATTAATTTCATGCATATGGATGGATGGGGTCTCTCGAAAAACAGACTCTAAAAAAGTAAATCAAGATTCACTTACTTGAATCATTAGTCCTTGTATTTTTAAGTTTAAGGTATTAATTGATATGTTGTGATCTGTTTTAATGAAACAAACAGCACTCAGCTAGGTAGAGGCAGACTGATTTCAGTTACAACGATATTTCTTTAAAGGAAAATTAGAGAAATGTTTCTCGGAAGGCGAAATCTACAAACATAAAAATTGGTTTTGACGAATCGGGTTCGGTTTTAATGATCATCGTATGAAAACTAATTTTAACCGGTTTTACAAAATTGGTTTCGAGCCTTAATGTATACGTGGAGCTTCCAAATTATCATCCAGACATAAAGCCAATTTTATATATTCTTAAATATTTCTAAAATAAGGAGTAAATATATAGATTAATTATTATGTAATTAGACTACGAATGTATTTTATAGAATGTAACTGTATATGTTGCAAATAGACTTAAAATAATAGATACAGTTTGAATAAGGACGAAAATGAATGATATACGATCTAATTGTATCGAATGTATATGAACTTCCGTAATGAACATGGGGTGTAAAGGGGTCTAAATCATCCGTTCTAATGATGTTAGACTTTCATGTGTCTAAATGTATAATAAATAGTGTGAATTTTTAAACAGAGATCCGTATAAATATAGATGAAAAAAATATTTAGCATTTTTGAAGTCATGTATCTTGGTTTAGGAAGTTTGTAATTCTTCCCGTGATGAAGATATTTTGGTGTGCAGAATTATATCTTGATATATTTCGATGGTGAAACTATTGTGAATTTTTTATTGTAAATAAGTTCATTTATCTTTTAGAAAGTGTGGTATTTTTTTAGGAAAAAGCTGATGTGGAATTTAATTCTGTGTATATCTCACTCATTTGTTACATTGTCGTGTAGGTGCCATTTTTGTCTACAGATATTTTTGTAAAATTTGAGCAAATTTCCCTAGAATATGGTGAGGAAAAGTTCAGACTGTTGGTTTTATATATAGCTGCTTCAGAATTATTATTTTTTATAGGTATTTTTTGTTCTGGTGACATCCATATTAGTTTTGGATGTGGCTGAAATAGATTTGTTTTTTTTTAGATTGGATGAATTACTTTAAATTGTGGACACTATGGATTTAGTAGGTAGCATATATATATATATATATATATATATATATATATATATATATTAGCTTATTCTTTTTTATTTTTTGTAAAGTTATATACTAGAAATAAAGCATTCGAAGGAATACGGTCAGACTTTGTTCTTTTCCTGACGCAAATGCTCATATATATATATATATATATATATATATATTTGTTATGTCACGTTATCCAAGCATCACGATTACATCAAAATTAGGTCGACTATGTTTATTCTCTCTCCATGCTTGTTGAAACTCAAATACCGGCAGCACCACTTTATTCATATATTACGCCTCCTCTATGAGACGTCTTCCTCTGGAGGTTATTTTTCTGCAGCTTCGGTTCAATATTTTAAAATTCTGTTGCTTTTCTTTTTCTCTTACCATTAATTTCAGACAAATTAATTTATCTTTCAGATAAATTAATAGAAATTATTATAACATGATGAAAACATGAGGTAACAATAGGAAAAGGCTTAGATTTTAAATTTGTTTGGAGGTATAATTTCTGATGGCGTGATTACTTCAAACGTGTCAAGGAATATTGCTATCGGTTCCTCTTTTCAGAGACTCTCTCAATCAGTGAATCCTCATTTTAACTGATTAAGGTGATGCTTATGTTCTTACATTTGCCTGTGCAACATGTATGTCATTTTGTCGATCTGTTTTTTCATAATGACATCTTCCAATAATTCATTTTCATGTTGATACATTTTAAGAAACAGCTTTTTTTCAGGTTGAAAATATTTAATTTTATTATTATTCCCTTACGTTCTGGTAGTCATTTATTTAAAACGAACCTCATCTTTTTGGTGAACAACAATTTTGCAGGCGACATTCTATTTACGGTGTTCGAGTGTGACGTTATTAGGAAAACACTCGGAAATGTTTTTTAATGCCTTTTTAATTATATTGACTAAACATTCGGCTCGTCCGTTTGATCTTGGGTGCATTAATAATATATCATGTAATATGATATATTATTAATGAATTACAGAACATTTTAATTTCACTAGCCATGATATGTGTTACACCAAACCTTGGAATATCAGTTTTCGGCTAAGAGTGAAATTTTATATGTGGCTACTTAGCAGCCAGATCACAATTCTTACATGATTTTACTAAATTTTCAATACCTTGATTTATTTTTGGCCAATATGTATAAGGCTTTATTAAGGATTTCATTCTAGAAATTCCTGAATGTCATCTATGAAATATGTTTTTTCTTATGGTGCTTGTATCACAATTTTTTCTGCATATATAAGTACATTAATGCATAATGAACATGCGTTGTTTCCAGTAATATTCAATCTTCTGTTTTTTCTTTAAAACAAGTTTGATTTTTTCTTCTTATTATAAAGTCGTCTTTTCTGACTTAATTCTTATTTTCTATAACGTTATGGACAGTTATCTTATTGCATTGTATAAGGAATTATTGATTTCTGTTTTCGCAGCAGTTATTGTGTTCTGATGTGGTTTGCAGAATATTGGTATTAGTCTAAATAGTCAGTCTGCTTAACACAGTTTTTGAATGGTAGAAAGACTTATTTTATAATTATAGTTTAATACGATAGTTTCTCAGTACTGCAGTCAATTCTCTATATAAGTGAAAACACTTCTTCTTCCACATATGAATATTAATGGACGATGTTCTATCTTTTGTATGAACTTTCTACCATATATGAATTTATGAAACTGCTTCATAGCAAATATGAAGGACAATTCTTCCTTTTCTGTCTTGCTATAGCTTTTTTGAGCTGTCATTAATGATCTTGAAGCAGGAAGTATTGGTTTTATTTTTCGTTCTCATATTTGTGTAATATCACCGCTCCAACACACAAATCACTTACAACTGATACAACCACAATCCTTAATTCAAGGTCAAATTAAGGAAGTGACAAGTCCGACGTTAAGAATTACTGGATCTCTTCGAAAGCATTGTGACATTCCCATTTTACATCTTTCTTTAACAGGTTATTTAAGGGTTCTCTTATTTCATGCGTTTTTGGCAAACTATAAAATTTATTGTAACTTGATGAAATTTGTTGGGGTAGCACGACTTTTATTGCTCTCGTCCTTGAAAAATCCAGTCGTCTACCGTTTGCATAGATAATTTGTCGTAGATGTTTATAAACAATTCGAATTATTCTTCATTGAAATTAAATCCGTATTCTTTTTTTAATTCGCAGATATGCGTTTTTGCATTTTCCGTATGTTTATTTCGGTTTTCACTTTTAATAAGCACATCATTAAAAGATGCTTGTAAATAATTCAAACCGGCAAGCATTGTATCCATAATCTGCTGGAATACGATTGTCGCGAATTTTATATCGAAAGGGCATCAATTATAGTTGTATATTTCTCTGTGAGTGTTAACTGTTAAGAGTTTTGAAGACTCTTCGTCTAAAATTTTGATAGGTTTATATATGTTTGCTATTGAAAATGTTTCCGAAGTGATAAATATATATGAAAAGTGTTGAAATAGTGTAGGATTTATGTACATACATTTTCATAAGCTGATAAAAGAAGCAGGTGTGTACTAATGTAAATTTTCCCCTGCGAACACGAATCTTTATGGGATATATTAGAAACCAGGTAAATGAATTTCTAGTGAATAAATCTGGTTGCTATATTACGCTGGGTGCAAAAAAGAACATTAATATTCTGTGAAAAACAATGAAAGAGGAACATTTCTACATTTAAAACTAAAAAAAGAATTGCAGAATATTCTAGATTGTGCACATTCTTAATTCTATAGCGTAGTGGTTATCAGTTTAAAAAGTTGAATTAACACATCGAATTAAAATTCCAGTCTTTTAAATTGAACTTACTCTACGCAAAAATGTTCTCCCACCCAGTTATGGATATTACCACGATAAACTGGGCTTTCTAATCTTGCTTTTCTTCAAGTCTAGGTTAAGGCTAACTATGAATTAAAAACCAGTTAGACGTAGACAATATTTACATTGTTCTTACTATTGTCCTCGTATTTATTGCCATGTTACCGACGTTTTGCTGTAGGCTCCGGCCTTCTTCAGGTGCTAGGAATTTCGAATCGAACTTTTATTACGATCACTGTACTAGATAATTCTCATTCCAGGCGCGATGTACTTTTGGCAGCCATGTAGTTCTCTTCCTTTAACTTAACTCTGTAAGCTATTTGTTCACTACTGTTGTACTCTTCTCAAGGACGCATGACCGAGTAGATATAGACGTTGGTTAGTTCCAGTGATTTGACGGAAAGAGATGTGAGTTCAATACCAGGCTACAGCAGTGGAGAACAAATAACTTAGAGAGTTAAGTTAAAAGGAGGTAACTACATAGCTACCAGAATTGACATCGAACATGGAATGAGATTAACTGTAATAAATTTTCAGCTTCTGAAGAAGGCCGGAGCCTACAACTGCCAAAACGTTGTAACAATGTCAATAAAGGTGAGAATAATATTTGTAACAATGTAAATAGCTTAAATACTACCTTATCTCATGAGTATGGGCAAATACGGTAAGGCGTAGAGTTAGAAATTCAAATAAAAACTTATTAGCAACAGAAACATGAAAAACAGACACAAACCTATCGTGATCAAAATTGTGCCTAAACTGAAATTGATTTGTGACGTCACATGACTAAGACCAGTTTAAATTCCATGACGCAAATTGAAACACTTAGTGAGAATTCCGAACCTGGAAGGAGAGTCACATTGAACCTTTTCGTCCTATTCGAAGCTAAATGTGCCACTTATTGTACGACCCTTTTCACCTCCATCGCACCTTGACGAGTAAGTTTAAAGGGTTATTGAACAATTAACATGTTATTAAACTTCTATTTCAGTAAACAAATCTTACAAATAATAGTCAGCAAACACCTTCATCAAAATATATTTCATTAAAAAGCAAACAAAGAAAAACAACCTCAAAATAAGCACAAAAGTTTATAACAATGTAAATATCTTTGCATACGCATTTTTCCATATTTCTGATAAGGAATGAAAACGAAAAGTATTTTGACCTATATTGATAAAACAAATAATTCATCAGCATTTAATCCAACAAACAATTTTTTAAATTGAATTGTATTATTTAAATTCATTTTTCTACGTATTTTCCCAACATTCACTTGGACTCAAAACGTCTAGTTGCAATACAAACATAATCCTTTCGAAAACATTATATATATATTTTTGTATTTTCTGTATATAAAATTTGTTATTGTTAAACAGCGTCATTGAATATTGACTTTTAAATATGAGCAGAGATTTTGCACGTAACATCAAATAAATTCCTTCTGATATTTAAATATTGTTTATGGACCCCAAGCTCTACAACAAATCCTAAATGGTTTAGAAAAAGTGTAAGTATTGCTGGAAGGAAAAAAATACAATAATCTGTAGAGAGGCATGATATCTACGCTAATGATAATTGTAAAGAAAACACATTTTCAAATTACACAATCAAACACAACATTAGCACCAATTTGAAGAAAATATTTACATTGTAAATTGAAGATTCCATCTCATAACCTTTTAACCAAGGATTCCACGCTTGATTCACCTGTCAATACAAGATAAGGCAGTAAGAATATTCGTAGTCAATTTGAAGGCTTTTCTTCGTAAATTCTCAACATTCAGCGTTGAACGGGTATCAAGATCATGTCGTTTATTAAATGATATAACATTTCTTACTTTCTAATATTTTTGTTTGAGCGAGTGAACAATATTTTACCACATCTAAAGCCTTTTTTCTGCAAATGTCTCACGACGTCAACATAGAAAAAAGACTCTAACTATAACATCCTCCCCAATTTCTCTCAAAATATTCCTTTGAGGTAAGAGAATATTAATTCATAAATTAGGTCTTACCTCTAACTCACCTGAATGAGGCCGTGCAGAAAATAAAAAGCAGCGTTGAGAAAAAAAGATAAAATAGCGTTTATTTTAAATTCACTAGCAGAAAAAAACTACTATAAAAATCCTTCATCAGCACATGAGTGATACATACACTTTACATATAATACAAGTGAAATTAAATCTATTTCATAATCTGAAATGGAGTTTAAATGATAAAATTTTGCTTATATCATGGTGCCTTGGAACATCACACGCATGGCAAAACATTGAAATTAATTCTGCGTATACAAAAGACAAGACTTAATGCATTTATGACGAGCAAATAAGTTTCTGTCAAAATTTCTGGGATCAGAAAGTATTATTTACATAATTTATACTCAGATAATATCCTGATCTGTGCTATTATTATAACCTATTCATGATCAGTCTGAGTTTCTGGGATAGGAGTTATAATTATTTATACTATCAACATGCATACTATTATCCTAATCTTTTTTTGTTTTTATCACCTGATCGCCGTCTGTCTGAATTTCTGGGATGAGGAGTTATCATTATTCACATTATTTATATTCAGTCGAAGATCCTCAACTTTGATGTTATTATCACCTCATCGAAATCTGTCCGAATTTCAAGGATTAGGAATTATTATTTATACTATTTATATGCAGACTATTATCCTCATCTTTGATTTAGTTATCACAAGGTTTCACTAGATTATGTCAATCAGTGTAACCTACAGGAAAATGTGACTTCAATTTCTGGACTGTATAGTGCGTGAAAGAACCATGTAGAAACTGAGCATCTAAAAATTGGGCTGTACTAAAAATAAAAACTAGGCGTATTATCCCTAGACATGGAACACGAACAATCTAAAATAATTAAATAAAGTGTTCAGTTCGAAATTCTCTGTATGTTAGCCAGATCCTACATACACCTGATGAATGTCATAGCACACATCGGCCAAAACCTTCTTCTCAACATTGCTAGATTTATCACAATATTCTTCTTCTTCTTCTTCTTCTTCTTCTTCTTCTTCTTCTATGTGCCGAGTCACATCAGGACGTAGGGGATCATGGCCTTCCACTTCTCGCATCCGTAATTGCTCTTAATATACCTTTTTCTGTCATTCTACTCAATCTCCGCTCCACCAACCATCTGTTCAAGTCAATAAGGTATTCTCTTGCGCTGCTTTTCCTTATTTTTTCGCTCTATCTGTTCTCTGAGTATCGGGTTCTCCAAGCCCACTTTCCTCATAACATGTCTAAGTTTGTTTAGCTGCCTTTTCGTGATATTAAGTATCAGTTTTCTTTTTGTACCCGTCTGATACAAAACCTCGCCATTGCTCGTGTGCTCGCCATTGCTCCTTCAGTAGAACTACATTGTTGTAGTTGCTTCAAGTTTTCCCCTCGTCTTTGATTACATTGTTGAGAATTCGCTGCCATATTAAAGGGCTGACAATACATAATAATCTAGTATTCACTTCTTCGTTTCCAGAGAAAACTTCCTGTTTCTTAACGTTCTACTCAGCTTCTGGAATGTATCATTGGTCATGCTAATAAACTATCGGATTTCCGTATCGCACTTTCATCTTATCTTAGAAACTTGCCAGATATTTAAATTTATGCACCTGTTTGATTTTGGTATCACCAATTTGTAGGTGGCATTATGGCCTCTTCTTTTTACTGATTACCATGCATCCCGTTTCTTAAACTACTTCCTGTAGGAGCTCTTGTAGTTTCTTAGCTGTATCTGCTATTAGTACAGTACTCTCTGCGCATCTTATATTATTAAGATTGCTGCAATCAATGAAGAATCCTGGCAAGACTTCTACAACTCTCAGAAGGTTTCGCAGTATATGTTGAATGAATCCGGTGGGAACACACAACCTTGTCTTAAACCCCTTTCAATTTTTGTATAGCTGCTGAACACGTTTCCTGCCCGCATGCAGGCAGTCCACTCTTACTATAGGTTCCCAATTATTTTAAAGTTTTTCGTAAATATATCAAGATTGCCAAGCATCTCTGTCAGGTCTTTGTTGGGTACATTGTTTATGCATTTGCATAGTCGATGAAACACAGATAAACCTTTTTCTGGATTTCTATTGACCTTTCTGGTAAAACTCAGCATTACTATTGAGTGCCAGTATCTTTGACGAAACTGTGCTGTCCTTGTCCTATTTTTGGTTTGATTTTGTTACGCAATTTGATCATCAAATTTCTGATGAGGAGTTTTGTTATGGGATTCATTAATTGATCGTATATTAAGCATTGAGATTTAGTTGTATTCTTTGTGAGATTATCATATTGTTCTAATTATAACAAATTAGATAGCATATGAAAGTTAATTAACTCTCATCTTGTCAGGTGATTTTACAAGTAGCCAACAAATCGAAAGAAGTAAAACTGAATATTTTGGAAACTGTAGGCTTTCTTAAATTTTTAATTATATCAAACCTGCTTTACAGTAAGTGTATGGCAATATCTTAGAATGTAAAGAAGAGACTAAGATATGACAATACGAAATGTTTTTTGAAATATTTTACTCGCAAAAACAAGATATGCTGATACAAATATAAAAATTTAGTCAAATACTCTGGAGACAATAGTATTTTTGGCACACACCAATAATTTCAATACAAATATAGAAATCGTCCATAATTCATTTGCAAATTTACTAGAGGCGATTGCGCTCAGACATCGAATTTATTCTAAAAATGAATAAATTAAAAATACTTGATTTATTATGGCATAATGTTTTGTACATCTTTATTAAAGAGCATAGTAAAAAATATATGCCACATACGTAAGCTCAAATCATTTTAAGTAGTAGAAATTATCTTTCTTTCACTATCAATATATGTATTAATTAAACATTTCTACGTTCATGGGAGAACAGGACTGAATAATGAATGTTAGCTTTTATAGTGATAAATGAAGCATATTGTGCGTTTATGCATATATATATATATATATATATATATATATATAGAGAGAGAGAGAGAGAGAGAGACAGAGAGACAGAGAGAGAGAGAATTATATATATATAAACACAAGAGAAACAACTGTACTGTTTTCGTCTTATTAGGGACATTATCAAGGAAATTATCAAGAGTTTTTCTCTTATCTTTTTTGCATTTATTTTTTCGCTCCTACAGTTAAAACCACCTGAGAATATTTACTCATGCACATACACACAAACACACGCACACACACATACACACACACATATGTGTGTGTGTGTGTGTGTGTGTGTGTGTGTGTGTGTGTGTGTGTGTGTGTGTGTGTGTGTAACACAAAACTCAATAAATCCCAGGGCAAAACTTTTAGCAAAAATTTAACTTTATTCATCAACATAGTCTCTTTGTAGGATGATACACTGACTCTAACTCTTCTCGAATAATCCGATGGAATTTTTGCAGCACATTTTCTCTTTGACCGCAAGATACGCCTCAGTTTTCGATATCACTTCTTTTTCGGAGCAAAATCTCTTTCATTAGAGCATTTTTGAAGTCTTACACACAGCCAGTAGTTACTGAGAGCCATATCTGGTGAACAGCGTAGATACGAAATCAATTTAAAGTGTAATTAATGTAGTTTCGTCATTGTTGCGATCGACTTCTGACACGGTGCCTTGTTTTGTTAAAAAATCATTTTTCTTTTTCATTTGTGGCCTTTTTTGTGTGATTTTTTAATTTAAGCACCAATAATATTATATAATATTCGTTATTGATGATTCTTCATTCTCAAGGTAATCAATGAAAATCATATCTTGCGCATCTCAAAATACGGTGGTCAAATCCTTGCCTGCTGATGTCTGCGTCTTTGGTGGTCGCTTTGGACGTCTTTCACCTGCTGCTATCAACTCAACTTCCTGCCGATTTGATTCCGGAGTAAAATGGTGGATGCATATTTCATCTATTGTCACATATTTACGCAAAACAACCTTTTTGCGTGGAAACAGTAGCAAACAAACCTCTGAATCTTAGACACGTTGTTGTTTTTGATCGACAGTGAGGAAACGCGGTACGTACTTTGAACACAGCTTTCTCATTGACAAATATTCATGCAAAATGGTGAATACACTGCCATCTGATATGTCCAACTCTTCTGGTATTTACGCAACTTCAATTTACGATCGGCCAAATATAGTTAGTGGCGTTTTTCTTTTAGTGTTTTCCGAGACAACTGCCGATTTTGGGCAACCTGAGCGTTTAGCAATTATTTGTGTCTGTACGACGGCGTTTAAAGTCAGCATACCACCTCTTCACCGTTGTTTCCAACGGAGCAGAATTCGAACAACACGTATCACGCCTTTGCTTAGCTTGAACAGTAATTTTCCCATCAGAATGCAATGCTGTATCAACACACGAAATTCAGTTTTTGTTTTTTTCCATTGTTTTGAAAATTTGCAACGATCGCTTCGCTTAAATAACTCTAATTTGTAAACTAATAATTCAACTGGTCCTAAAGTTTTCACGTGCGATTTGGAGATTAGTATGGACTTTTCATTAGTGAAACAATCTATATGTCAGGCTTTATTGAGTCATGCGTTGTGTGTGTGTGTGTGTGCGTGCGTGAGTGTGTGTGTGTGCGTTGAGTTTTCTTTTCACATTTTCTATATACATTTATATATGAATAAAGATAAAATAAAAGCTTATATTAACGGACGTGTTTCA
The DNA here is from genome assembly GCA_037127315.1 of Ascarosepion bandense. Lineage (NCBI taxonomy): Eukaryota > Metazoa > Mollusca > Cephalopoda > Sepiida > Sepiidae > Ascarosepion > Ascarosepion bandense. The sequence continues at coordinate 1,655,088 of JBBBDQ010000663.1, forward strand.
TTTACTCATAGAAAATGTCATGATTTTCTTTTGCAACAAATATTTATAAACGAAAATAAAAATATTAGTTTTTCTTTTTTTAATTTGAGGCAGGCTAACCGAAAAGAATAAGCAAATCATATAATTCTCGAAAACATAATAGGCAAATTATAAAATTGCCTATAAAAGTATAGGCATAATGGATGATGGCATGTGACATACTAAGAAACAAAACTGTGTAAATGAGGTTGCTTTTTTTTTTTTGGTTGCAAAATGATATCCTTACATTTGACTTGACAATGTCCAAGAAAGTATTTTTTTCTTTTCTTTTTATTCATATTGTCCTTTTTACAGATAAATATTTTTCTAATATTTGAAATTTTACACACACCCATATAATAAAAAGCTATTTTAAGTCATTTTAGAATTAAAGGTTATTATTCGTTATTTTTTATAACAAATATATTGTTGGCCAATTTGGCTTTAATATTTTATTGTTTGGTAATTTTATAAACGGTATAAAAATATATATATTCTGGTATATTTTTCTATAAAAATGTATTTAAGTACATTTATTTTATTTTGTTTTAGGGCTCACTATTTACCTTTAACTGGACCCCTAACAAACACTATATGCCATGGTGAATCTGTGTACAAAAGTATTTAAGAGGTGGTTTCACTCTACTCAAAACATTTAGTATATAGATCAGGGGGCGTTGCTTTTGGATATTGTTTGTTGTCATACCTAGGACTAACGACAGTTTAAATTTCCAACCTTCTCTACTTGATTATTAATATAATTTGCCATTTTGGTTTCATTTTACTTAAAACTTTATCCTTGTACTCCACAGCATCCGCATCATCCTTTTCTAGAAAGAGTTCCACCGTTTCTGTACTTCACAGCTATGATCCACTATTCTTTGCACATTTTATCGAACCACCCTCGTTCCATTCGTATTCTTGTTGTGGAGTCCGGATGAGGAATCCACACAAAATAATAAACAAATAAAAACAGCTATGGAGATAGAAAAGTAGATTATATTGAACGTAATATACAAACTGGAAACGCGGGTAGTCAATTCACGAATGCTGTTAGTAGAAATAAATATATACAAATCTTTGAAGTGAAATAGTATGTCCGGGTAACTTATCCTAGCTGAGTGGAGCTCAGAGCTAGTCTGGTCTCGGGTTAACTTCGGTATCTTTCGGAAGTCTTTGATGACTGTTACGGATCTCTAAGATTACTCTCCACTGTAAACTGCAACTACAACTGTGATTCCAGATCGCTGTTCTCTCTATGGCAGAATTATATGTACACTCATTCGTGGCCATTATCATCTACAAGAAGGGGAGATCCCACAACAATTCCACTAGTGATATGTAAGTTTAACTCGAGTAGCTTCTTCCCACGAAAGGCTGCTTTGCAAAACCGACACCGAAGAGAATGCTTCTCCGGTCATTAGAATCTTAAATTGTTCATATCTAGGGTTAACCGTTATCTTGCCTCACACATCCACATAAACTGTACCTGTAACCACTTCATTCGAGTGGCACCCGAGGATTGTAGAAGGTGAACATCATTGTAAAACATAATCATTCTCCTCAAATTCCCTTTCCAGCTGAAATTAATTAGCCAGTATTCACTAAAATATGCGAGATTTCATACTTCAGAGCAATTCAGCAAGCATTTCTGTCTCCTTAATATTTGTTCAGATGTTAGAATAAATCCTTTGCTAATCCAGTGTGACTTTGGATCTCTGTGTTATATTTTACGTTGTCTCTTAAAATATTTCCTAGTTATTTAAATGTGTGAAATGACTTTATATTAGCATTTCCAGTTATCTCTATATACTTATAAACTCATATACATATATATGAATATGAGTACATGTGTATCTGCATACTTGCGCTAAAATCTTTCCTGAAATCAAACAAAACAGTGAAATCACTCGGGGGCGTTCATGTCAGCTCCAGGACATACGTTACCCTGCTGTAATTAGCATTAAATTATATTTATTAAAGTTTCAGCGTTTTTTCTTTTATTCCTACCTATCATTAATATTTACAGAACTAAACTTAGTATAATACATGTCGAATTGCATGAATTCTATAGAAAGATTAGGTCGAACTTGAACGTGGATAAAAACTTATTATGCACTATGACCACATTTGATGAAAATCGTTTAACTCCACCGCCAACTGAAGAGGATATAAACTAAATTTGTCTATACAAATTATTATATGTGCAACCTAAATTAAACTCTGTAAAGGCTTTAAAGTGCTGAATGGCAGTTGCAGCCTAGATATGACAGGGATACTCCATTTCTCTTCTGATCTGATTATTGTAAAGATAAAGCCTGTCAGAACGATCCGTCTATTTTTTCTATCGACTGAAGTTACCCACTATTTTTCAGCATCTTTAGCAATGGTTCGTACATGTGTTCTACTTGAGGACATGCATGAACCTACCCCGGTAAACCTTTTAGCTGAGGAACCTTAATTGTGGGTAGAATTGTACATCGTGACAGCTCAGTGACGATCAAACGACAAAATCTTTGTTTTGGAGGTATTGAATGTTACAAAACAATATGTTTACTGATGTTTCAACGGTATCTGTCAGGCCATATTCATTTAGATCTTTGAGGTATTCCAGTAAAGTGTGGTCTTGAAAATATATTGCCAGTCTTGTCATGGACTATATTTAAGAAGATGATAAAAGTACTCTTTTTAAATGTTTGCGCATTTATTTCTGATTTTGAAAATCGTGTCAGATCTAGAATATTCTTTGACTCTGTGTATTTATAGTTCTGTTTTCACCTACCCAGATTTAATGTATTCGATAGAAATATGTTTATAGTTAATAAAGACATTTTTTACAATAAGTAATTGTGCAAATCCTTTATAAACATTAACCAAGAATACTTACTGTCAATATATGGTTAGCAAACTAGTCTAGCAGACACTTACTACTTCAGTCCATTTGCGTCTTCTTTAGCTTTCGCACATGTTAACTTTTCATGTATTTGTAGTGCGATATGCACCTTGGAGCCAACCACATAGAATTATTCTTAACATATGAAAACATTTCTATGTTTTTACATTCGGTGCAATGTTTATGCAATGAAACAAATGCAGTAATTTCAATAGACACTGTTTACAAAATAACGTTGACTTTGCGAAAAAGGAAACGATTATTAGTAGAGAAATACAAACCAATTCAAATATTTATTCTTTACATAATATTTAGTAACTTTTACATTAATTACAGGATAAAGACTTACATTAAAAATTACGATATTAAAATATTTTTTTTCTTTTCTCGGATTAACTGTGTCGAAATTTCTGCTATTTTTTTATTTTTTATAAAAGAAGCACCTGGATTTTCCAGTATAGTAAAAAGGCACTTTAGGGAAAAACACACTTGGCTTATTCATAGATGATAGATAAGGTGAGGTTAACTTAGGCAAGACGCCAAATGGAAAGAAGAGAGATTATCTTTTGCTAATCTTCAAAGGAAAGAAAACTCCCCAACTTTACTTCTGGGAATTTGAGATAACTTATCGTCAAAATCTGCCTTGTCTATCTAAACAATTTTGCGAGCGAAGAAATCAACATATAATTTATTACATTATTAATATATGCTGTGGCTTAAATTCGTGTTGCACTGTTATTAATTTCGATTAATTACTGAGTGGTTTTGGCATAATGTAACTGATATTGTTGCAGAAAATATTATTCCTCGAGCCTAGTTCAAATTAACAGTTATACACGTTCAAATCTGAAATAAATACCACTGTGAAAGTTACGAATACTGTTTCTTCATATCCCACCATCTATTATTTAAATGGCAGGGAGTAAACTAGATTTTCTAGCTTTGGGTTTGCAAAGTGAAATGAATAAATTGTTTTATCAAGAATCCACGGCAATATATAGGTAAAAAAGAAAGACTTAATAGTAATCGCGTACCATATGAGGTGACATTACATTAATATAAAGTGAGTAACAAAGTAGCAATTTATTTACTTTTTATAAGAAATATAAAAACGACGAAAAAAATAATCTTCTGGTTTTTAGTTAAACCATTATTTTAGTTAATTAAAGCATGGTATTAGCAATAAACAGAATTTCACAAAATTCTTACCCAATGCAAGACCGAAGGAGAGACTCAAAGTTGTTGATTAAAATTTGTTATATAGATCGGGATAGAATTGGAAGTAAGTAAGACTTGAATAACTTTGGGATATGTAGGATAGAAAATAGTGGACACTAGACGGAAAGAAGTGAAGATTGTGACTGATCAATAAAGAATGTTCTCGAGAGTCCGTTCTACCAAGTTTCATTCTTATGATGATTTTGCCTGAAAGGAACTTATCTACGTCTCAAAGAATTGCGAAAAGAATTGTGTCCTAATTGTAAGGTTCTGTAAATAAATATCGCTCGTTAAAACATTTATCTTGAAAGTAGTGATCGGTTTGCGATGTCGCGTTTATGAGAACGAAACACAAGTGCGTTAAGTAACTAATTATCTACGAGTCCGAAAAAATATTTTTAATCTGTATAAAGGCTTTAAAGTGCAGACTGGCAATTGCATCCCAGATATGACAGGGATAATTAATTTCTATTCTGATCTGATTATTGTAAAGATAAAGCCTGTCAGAAGGATCCGTCTATTTTTTTCTATCGACATAAGTTACCTACCATTTTTCAGCTTCTTTAGCGTATTTCGTACATGTGTTCTACTTGAGGACAGGCATGAACCTATCCTGGTAAACCTTTAAGCTGAGGAACCTACTTGTGGTTAAAGTTGTATATCGTGAGAGCTCAGTGACGATAGAACGACAAAATCTTTGTTTTGGAGGTATTGAATGTTACAAAACAATTTTTCGACTGATTTCAATTGGAGTAGATAGACTAAGCTATCGCCCGTTTCACACTCCACCCAGGTCTATTGTACAAGTGTAGAGGCTCATCCCTTGTTCCCTGTTTAAGATGTGGTTTCCGGCTTTCTCTTTTCCAATCTTTTCACTTAATTTTTCTTATTTTTTCTTTTTCTTTTTTTTTCAGTTGGAGTAGATAGACTAAACTATCGCCCGGTTCACACTCCACCCATGTCTATTGTACAAGTGTAGAGGCTCATCCCTTGCTCCCTGTTTGGGATGTGGTTTCCAGCTTTCTCTTTTCCAATCTTTTCACTTTACTTTTTCTTATTTTTTCTTTTTCTTTTTTTTCAGTTGGAGTAGATAGACTAAACTATCGCCCGGTTCACACTCCACCCACGTCTATTGTACAAGTGTAGAGGCTCATCCCTTGCTCCCTGTTTGGGATGTGGTTTCCGGCTTTCTCTTTTCCAATCTTTTCACTTTACTTTTTCTTATTTTTTCTTTTTTTTTTCAATTGGAGTAGATAGACTAAACTATCGTCCGGTTCACACTCCACCCACGTCTATTGTACAGGTGTAGAGGCTCATCCCTTGTTCCCTGTTTGGGATGTGGTTTCCGGCTTTCTCTTTTCCAATCTTTTCACTTTTCTTTTTTTCTTTTTTCTTTTTCTTTTTTTCAATTGGAGTAGATAGACTAAACTATCGCCCGGTTCACACTCCACCCACGTCTATTGTACAGGTGTAGAGGCTCATCCCTTGTTCCCTGTTTGGCATGTGGTTTCCGGCTTTCTCTTTTCCAATCTTTTCACTTTTCTTTTTCTTATTTTTTTTTTCAATTGGAGTAGATAGACTAAACTATCACCCGGTTCACACTCCACCCACGTCTATTGTACAGGTGTAGAGGCTCATCCCTTGTTCCCTGTTTAGTATATGGTTTCCTGCTTTCTCTTTTCCAAATCATTTTCCTCTTGCGTAGCCCCCTGCACATCAGTGGCGTTACCGCCTTGCTCGTGGTGATATGATTAAAAAAAAGAAAAAAAAATGTGTCAGAGGTATCTGTCAGGCAATATTCATTTAGATTTTTTATGTATTCCTGTAAAGTGTTGTTTGATATACATACATATTTGTTAATCCAATGAAAATGTTCCTGTAACAATTGTTGATATAAGGCACATTTACTGCGGGGCGTATAAGAAAGCTTTGAGGTACGGCTGCATAGATCCTTTGGGATTCAGAAAACTTGCCACGAATGACTCCGAAATGTTGCAAAACATTTTAGGCAAAACTGTGATTGACAGTTCAAACTTTCTTTAGTTAAATATAGCAATTGAAATTTCAGCAAAACCTGCAATTTCTGAAATTAACCCCAAATTAATTCAGAACCGGAAACAGTTTCCAAGAATTAGAAGAACTAAGGAAAAGCTTATAAGAAAGCAACAACTGATAAACACCGTTGCAGCTAAACTTTTTTAGCCACTCATTCATCTCGTCTATTCAAATTTCTAAATTTATGTGTGAATATAATGTGAATAATCCACCTTATATCTTTCTTTTACATAATGTACAATTAGCACAATGTATTGCCCCACATTTCAGGTAAACTGCGAAAAACAATTACTCTAACACTGACAAAAAATGCAAATTATCAGATAAAAAATAATACACAATCACCATCATTAGCTTTGCAGTTTTTACATTAATATAGAAATTTCTTACTTGTCGCAAAAATCTGCTCGTTGTTGTCGCTCTTATTGAAAAATATTACTCACCATTTAACTATGTTCATATCCGATGGATCTTTTCCGGACATATATTGTTAGAAAATTTTATTCTCCACCGCCAAAAAAATTTTATTCTCCACGTCTAAAATTATATATTAGCATACAATAATTTATTATCGGCTTACTCTTGTATGTAACAAGTATATAAGTAAGTAAACTATTTTTTATATATAAACCTATTTATGCATACCTACCATATATTGTATCGAAATTAATTTAGTTCCTGTTCACTCCTGTTTAGTTGCCATGTTTCATCAGGCCGGAAGAAATCATGTTTTTAGTTTAGTAACCCGAAGAGTGCCATGACTATAATGAAAAAATAGTATTAATATTCCAGCGCATTTTCTACTAGTTTCCTGAATTTGATTGCAAAGTAACCACAAGGTAATGCACAATTAGAGAAATGTCGTTCCAAATAATAACTTTCTATACCAGAAATTCAAGAAAACATAGATTAACAAATCAAAAATAAAGTTTTGAAGACACATTTTTTCCTATATTTACACTAACAATCTGACAATATTTGAGTCATATCACTCTGGTTTATTTAAACGTTTCCTAACAGAAAATGAGTGTTGTATTTATCAATTTTAACAAGATACAAAAATACAATGCCTGCAGTGCCAAATCCTCTACTCAACTGCTCTAAAAATCGGAAGGTCGCTTCAGTTACAAGGAAGTGGAAGGAAGTCGCAGTTATATTTTATGCAAAATGCTTTCTGTTTAACGCTCCATACCATCAATGGAGGATACAATGCTAACTTGCTGAGGCAGTTACCAAAAGCTATCAGCACCAAACACCCAGGAAAACTTAAGAAAATAAACTTGTTTCATCAGTTTCTATAGTGGTTGTTCATGACGCTAGCTTTGAACAGGTTGATCACCCACCCTTTTCTCCTAAATATAAAAAAATTACTTGGTAGGAAACAATTTCGCTATTTTGATCATTAATATCTGATTATGATGAGTATTTTGATCAACACGATAAACATTGTGAATTGAACAGACAGATTTCCAGGTTGCCTGATAGAAACAATAGTTATTAATAAGAATAGATGAAGGTAATGCATAAATGATTTCATAGGTTTTTATTCTCTCCATTGTCAGCCTAATAACTTTTCAGCCTACCCTCATATAAAGAAATAAAGAAGCAGTCATTTTAAACTGATCCCAGGATATGCGTTTCAAAAATAATTAGTGATATGTGCCATAAATTATGGGTGTATTTTTAGGTGATTTGCTAATGTTTTGCTATATGATTTAATAAACGTATTTTTTCTTTAAATGTAATTGATTTAAATCTCTTTAAATCACGGATATTTTTTGTGACAAACGTTTTAACTTCTTTACAAGTTAGCCACTACAGATTCACATTTGTAACCATGCAGCTGATTTTAGTGGGAGACGTTCTGGTATTTTTGCTCTATGCAAAATAAAATGAATAAACTAAGACATATCACGGCCTTCATGCAGTAGAAAGCACCATGTAGAATTCGTATTTATGTTCGAGATCTTTATTTCTTCCAAAAAATCATATTCGTACTGTTTGCTTTATTATTTATGGCAGAAAACTGTCGCTTTTGCCGGTTTTTTTATTTTTTTTTTTTTATTATTTTTTTCGTCGTTTCTGGGAGATAAAGACTTTACTCGTCATAGGTAAGTGAGATTTTACTATTAATTTGATCAGCCGTTCGAAGGAAATCGTTTTCTTAATCGAATATTTTTGCTCTTCTTATAGTCTCATCGGCTCAGACCTGAGGGTGTGGGTCCAGGCATTCGAGTGGAAGAGTTTCTTAGAGATAGAGAACGGAAAAAAAGAATTTCAAAATCTGAAAGTGGAAGAGCAAACTGCGTAGATATAAATAAAGTTCAAAAATGTAGAAAAAGTATATAATTTTAAATGATAAAAGGAACAAACTGAAATTGGAAAATGTCAAATGAAAGTGAATTATGCTACGTCGAACGAAGCGGTAAAAACGTATTTTTTCCTTTAAAATGAAGTGAAAAGATTTACTCTGGATAAATTAAAGCAGAACCGAACAGTTAGAACAGAGTTAGAGAATAAAATAGAGAGTTAAAGTTGTTACTTAAATTTAAAAAGAAATAAATAAAAATAACTTCTCGCAACAAAGAAACATAAAATACAAATTATATCAGAAAAAATCTATTAGAAAAAAAACCAGAACGGACTTTTCTTAAAGAAAAAGGTGAACAAGTTCGTAAGTCGAAATGTAATGCAATAGCGAGACCAAAAATCTTAGAAGTTGACTTCACCTTTTGCAGATAATCCTTTGGGAGAATCAATCACACACCATCTCAACAGCGCAGATTTCTGTTTTGGAGATTAAGTTAAAACCTCACTAACTAACCGACCATGCGTTTATCGCTCTAACGGTGCTAAGCACAATGAGCCCCCACTTCATTTTAGATGATTCTTTCTGAATATTATCTTAAAAAATGTTCCGACTCCTTCTATGCAAAATATTTCTTTGGCAGTGTAATTAATAAACATTATGTCGGCAGTTAACTTTTCTTCAGATAAAAAAAAAATTGCGTGGATTTTACAAGTATTCTCAGCGCTTGGCTCTTTCTTTGACTTAATAAATTCCTAATAAATTTGAATAAATGGACACTTATCACATTAAAATTTATAGTAAAAAAAATAAAATTCATTTTACATCTTCAAACCATTTTGGTAATTTGATTAATATTATTTTGAGGACTCATCAAATAAAATTTTACTTTTTTTTAAATCTACAAATCTAATTAGCAAATTAGTCATATCCGCGATCGTTAACTTGTCTATTTGATTTTTTAGCAGATTAAAGCAATCACGTCTTTTCTGAGATGAAGAACAGTTGTAGAAACTAATGCGTTCTAATTTTAACGGATTTGATAGTTCAATAGATTAATATAGTAGATACGAAAGACTAAGATTCTAGATTAAAGTATAGAATTTTCAGTTTAAATTTAAAGTCCTTCTTTATCTCGATATCTTTTAGCTAAAGACTTTTTCGGCTAAAATAAATCAACAATAAAAATGATGAAAGAAAACTAAATTATTAATTAAATTTGATCATTCAAGACCATCGATTATCAAGACTTTCTTCGAATCCGTTTTCTTATCACGATAGAGAAATAGTTACCAGCGTCTCGTACCACGGTTTAAACTCCAAATCATTTTTTATCCTAGAAACCAAAGTAAAAGATCTCCGTTTAACTTTTTATTTAACCCTTAGTTAGAGCGCGTTGCAAAATAAGGTGGATTTCTACATTCTAAAAAGGCATTAGTACGAAAATGAAAATACTTGTTATTTTGACTGGGTTCGTGAATACCACATTCTGCGCCTATGGTTGTCAGTCTATGCCCTAATGATATTTAAAATAATTAAATTGTAGTAATGCTGTCGGTAAACATCGCCCTCTACAACTTTCTATTTTTTGTAGCTCTTAGCAAGCTTTCAGTCGCACCTAGCTTGAATATATCCTGAGAGTGTCAAATTCTACATGTTTTGTTTCCTCGTGATGTTCCCTATAAATTTCAACTCTCTATTTCTGATCCGAAGAATAAGATCCTTTTCTATTTATAATTTAATTATAAATTCTCTAGAACTGCAATTTAGCTGCCTCATGTTTTTTTTCATCTGTGAGAATATTGTCCAAAATTAACTACCCTGTAGAATAACTATTATAACGTATAAATTCAGTACTATTTTCTTTGTTTCTAACAAAATATTCCTATCTCTTAATATTTACTTACCTATTAGAAGATATCTATTACAATTCCGATATTCCTTCGGAATTATATCATGTTTTCCAAACACTGTTAAAAAAAATCTAGATATTTAGGTTTTAGTACTTTCTTGATTTCGAAATCTCTAGTTTGCTGTCCGAACCTTAATCTGTTCCACTTGCTCACGATAATACAATCTTCTTAAAACTGATGGTTAGTCTTTTCCTGAAAATGTATTTATTAACTTCTGTGGGCGTTATTGTCATTCCTTTTCTTTGTCTCTTTTTAAAAGTATGTCATTTATATATCTAATTTAGTTCAAACATTGTTTACCAATAATAAATCCGGGTACGACTTTCAAATCTCTCTCGATCGCCTCGCTGTAAAGTTTGAGTTAGTCCATTAAGAAGACACATTCTTGTCTTACTCCCTTTTCAAACTAAGTACGTTTACTGATTATGGATGTGCGTTGTAGTGCAGTGAATATCGTGTCGGAAGGAGAAATCGAAAAGCCAAGTTCAATTTTCAGTTGATTTCGTTGCATTCACTTACGCACAAATATTCTTGGGGAAATTATTAATCTCTCACTTCACTCTCCAACTATGAGTTAAATAGCGGAACAGATTGGGTGCTCTAACCTTTGTCTGCAACCAATCTAGGAATATTTGCCTACTCAGTCGTGTCTCTTCAAGACATGATCCTGTAAGCATGTATCACGTATAGTTCTTAACTGCCTGACTGACGTTTACTGAATTCATAGTCTATCTTTATGTAAGACGCTTACTCTAATTATAAATTATTATGATATATTTCCCCTAAAAGGTGTTGCTTACTAAGTAGTTCAAATAGTTCTTTGAATCGAACCATATAAAAACCCTTTGTATTTTCTATAAAAAAATGCATAAATCATTCTACATTCGTATTCTTATATATTTTTATAGCAATCCAACTTATTAGATTTTTTATTGTTATCGTTTGTAAAATGTCTTGAGGCTTGTGACAATTCATTTACATTGATTAATTTAAAATAAACACTATTGCTTAGTCCATAGAAAATCATTTATAACCGTTACACTAAAACTAGTTGAACATTCTTAGCATGCAATTTCAAAGCTCACTTTTCTTTTAGTAAGTTTCAACGTAAGAAGAGTTCTTCCATTAAAATATCTCTATTCGGTAAATAACCATGAAAATATTTTCTTCCTCGTATTTGATATCTATAATATTTCGAAATATATGCTTTACAAACGTCAGTTTATTCATACAAATTATAAACATGAGTTGCCATACTCCTATGGAAATGTATTTGTTTCTCTAATTATATATTTTCAAGGATTAACAAAATATATAAAAAAACAAAAAAGGGATTCCTGTAAAGGCCATGTAAAAATGTAACTTCATTTGAAAAATACACAGATTTTCAACTCACTAGGCTTACGTCACAACTCTTTTTGATAACGTCACAACGATGAATACTTCTATAAAACTTACTAATTTTCTTTGCCTGCCCTCATGTTAACTTAAGAAACCTCCCATGGACAAAGTGAACCTGGGAACAAAAGCAATTAAGAGGTGGCCCAACACTTCTCAAAACGTGCAATCTCACGACGAGAGTATGTAGATGTAATTTATCGTCATATTCAGGCCTATCGAAAGCTTGGAGTATATTTCTTATAGATTCATTTCTAATTGTAATTCGGACAATTTTTAAAGAAAAGATTTAAGAGATTATTCCGCAATAGGTTGCCATTACTTTCTACGGTAGACTGGTTACCAGCTAAGGCTATAGAACCCAATATATCCAGTTATTTAACTAATAACTGGAGGGAAGAGACGGATTATTACGTTTCCTAACGGTATTTGCACGTAAATCTATGCAAGGAATCCAACTGGAATTTGAACATGGCTCCCCGATTTCTCGTTCCGAGCCAATATCCTCCATGACAATAACAAATAATGAACTTTTGTAAATCCTACATTTTATGAGATAAGAGGAAACGTTCAATGCCTAAACGTACAAAGTGCACAATTCATGATATTGATCTTTGCACAGCTCCTTTTCAATGTCTTGTTTTTGCTGAAAACATTTGCTTATCGTGATCTCGGCGTCAGCTTTTCCGACGGTTTTACAGCTTTTCCGACGGTTAAACCCTGTTTAAATAGACAAGTTTGTCATGGTACTTTTTTAGGGGAGAAAAGATACATAAGGTCGCTCATTTGCCATTCCGAGCAGATATCCATAACCAGTCCGTTTTAACGTTTCAAAATGTAAGTAGGATCTAATGCAATATCTCGTTATAAGGGCTGATAATTTATGACAAAACAAAACGTACAATATCCACGAAAAAACATATACTCTTTGTGGTGAAAAATTAACTGAGATTAAACATAAATATACATACATACATACATACATACATATATATATATATATACATATATATATATATATATATATATATGTGTGTGTGTGTGTGTGTGTGTGTGTGTGTGTGTGTGTGTGTGTGTGTGAGTGTATGGACAATCGAATGAAAAATGTGAAATAATCAGATATAAATTGATTCATTTTTCAAAAAACATCTTCAGTTTTAATGCTGTTTTTATTTGTGGAATCATATCTACTTAGATAGAGGGAAGGAAAAATATAAATAAATCTTGATTATAATTAAATATCGATGACAACGCCGAAGGTGTAAAGACGCTTAACTTTAAATTAACATTTCTGCTGTCTGATTTGTCATAATTTACAACCTAACTGATTCCATTCATGTTTTCATTTTTTGGTTTATTTTTTATCGCAGTTGTTTGTAATATCCAGCATAGAAATTTCAATCCCCATCCTATATATGTAATTTATGTACATTCTCTCTCTCTCTCCTACACACACACATATGTATATGGGACGAGAATTTAGAATGTTCGCTTTTTCACTATTGTCGATTTGTCAGGAAGCTGACTTTGGGTGTTATACGTCTGGAGGAGTGGATCCCAGCGTGCGGCACTTTTAGTAAGTGCTTGAAAACCTTAACACGGGTTAACTAAAATCTTGTGAGTGAAATTGGGTAGACGGCTCTCTTTGGATATCCGTCGATGGTTGTGCTAGCTTGAATTCACAAGTCATCTTGACCGAGGTTTTGAGCGTTCTTGCGTTGTTCAGATTGTTGCTCACGCTAGATAACGCGCTGTCTCGCAGAAAGTGTAATTAAGTTTCACTGAGTATAGTTGCATTATAAATCACAAGTATGCCTGAGAAGGTTTCTGCAATGGAATCAGCTATCCTTCCTGTTAGATGTGTATTCTATCATACGAGTGGACAGCCATTATATCTACCAATGCACCTATGGCTTATAGATTAAAATTCTCGACTGAAATTAATTCCGTCGGTTTCGAATCCTGGCTAGAAGCAATCGGATGCCTAACCGTACCGATCAGTTGTGATTCGGCGAAACATTCTGCGGATGATTACGCTCTCGCACGGCGGATTGAATTCACTATGGAGAAATGCTAGACTTTAAAAACAGTAGGTACTCAGCCGTTTGTAACACTGTCGCCCGGCTGGCTAACAGTTTGACCCCGGTCCGGACGCCAATTATGATGATGAGCAGAACCTGAGCCAGGGTCAATGTTGTCAACACGGCACCAGTTATGACGACGCTCCCTTGTCGCTAGTCGTGATGGTCTTGTCACAGTAGCCAATCATCAAAGCGTCTAATGCAATAGTGAACATTCCTGCCCACGCTGTGTAATTTGATCTCTGAAAAGACACGTTGAAAACCCGGTAGCCGTTTCTCTACCACCTCAAACCAGGCCGGACACACGTGTACACTTGTGTTGATAAAATAAAACACGGCACCAAATTAAGATAAATAAACAATTTCAAAGACGCCTGGATAAGTTGCGGAAAAGTTTATATATATATATATATATATATATATATATATATATATATATATATATATATAATAAGCAACAGAAGCAGAATGTACAGTTGCCGTATTAAATTTTCACGACGCAGCGAAGGTTTTCGTTTAGAATAATCAGATCTTTCAAATTCCCAATTTTTATAACATCTTTTCAGGGCTTTATACCGGAGTTTTACGTAAAAGGCCGAAGTGGCTCGGAAGGTTAGTGGCGACGACGGTAGTAAATTCGTTTGATCTCTTTTGCTTAACAGCACCAAAACTCCTTTCAATTAGTTTAACTCTTTCTCGGCTCTTTCTATTTGTATAGATTTTCAGCCAGGGCTCTATCGGAGGCGCATTATTCGACTTTAACACTTTTCAGTCTGTCAGCGGCAGGCTTTTCTACCTTTCTTTACATCTTCAGTTTTCTTGGTCGTGGTTCCCCAGTTAGGAACCATTTCCCTCAGTCGTTACATCTCTGGGCCGAAACTCAACGAACTAACTCGAACTGATTTGGCTTTTGGTGTCTCGATTTTTATGCTTGTACCAAATGTCTATGCAAATCAAATCTTTGAATAATGAGATTACTTCCACCTCCACATTTCGAGGTGGGGGTTTGGTTCAACCAATAAGGTAACAACATCTCTGACGTAACTGTTCTTCATCTTCCTCTTCTTGATTCAACTGATTACGTCAGCAAATTAGATTGGAATTTTTAACTCCAGTGACATTTATAATTCCTATTTCCATAGTTAAAGCTTAGACCCTCTTAACCCCATCAAAAATTCTTGAAAATCTTGTTTTGACTATCGTTATTTTTCACAGCCACAGGCCGAAAAACCCAAGCTTCTGATCAACTTTTGAATAAACAAAGCAAAAATATATTTTTCCTTTCTATTCTCTTCAGTTTCCCACTAGTTTTTCTGTTTTCCAGATTTTACAAATATACAAGTATTCTTAACTCGACTCATATTGCGATTTACAATAAACTGCAAAATCAGCAATACCACGAATAATAATTTTTTTCTCACCGTCGTATTAAACTTAGGATTGCATTTCTTTCTTTTCATGAAATTTTGCAAGGCAATCTTAAACAAGGCAATTACATTTTAGAAGTATCTTAAGCAGGGCAATTATGGATTTACACATTTACGCATCGTTCATTCCAATACTGAATTATATATATATATATATATATATATATATATATATATATATATATATATATATATAATACAAGTAAAGTTGTTTATGCTTAGCTAATTGATGTTCCCAACTTCAGCGTTTAAACAATAACATCAGTATTTTCTACAAAAACCAAATGCATAGCAATTTTAAACAGGATAAATTTTCACTTCGAAACATCATCCAAAAATACGCAACTGCAACCGAATAAACGAAAATAGTTATCTATTACACAAAATTTAGAACTGCTTCAGTAATAACAATGCACCTGCATGATCTAAACCAGAGACTACCAGTGTCGTTGAAGAAATTTTGTCCTTTATGCTCTTGAACAATCCTAATTCGTAATCAATAACATCGGCTATAATACCATACGATCGACGAGCAGATTGACATTGCAACTTTCAGAACACAGTTCAGTGCGATCTCATTTATATACTCTCATATATCTACCAGGCTCTATCCGTAAAATATTTGTTAACACTACGCATCTAATAGTTTCATCCACATGCATAAAAGAATAATAATAAAAAATAAATAACCTACACTTAATATTATCAACTATAAACCGGGCAACAATATTCTAACCGTGTTCGTAATATATCACGCACATGACTATACATACATGAAGTCAACACCTATTCAGTTACACGTAAAAGAAAATTCACTCTTGATAATGGCTGAAAGTGCTCGGAAAATAAAACATTTGGATAATTTCTATTGTGTTCTGAAAAGAAAATAAATCATATGTACACATGAAAAATTATACAAAAAATAAATGATAATACCTTGTCTGTCTTGTGAAATGAAACCTGCACATATGTGTGTGTATGTGAGTTTTCTTTTCTATTCTAGCGTAAAGATGAATAAACAAATCATGTAGACCAATTTGCAAGTTGAGTGAATTCCATCCTTATCTTTCCGATAGTCGGTGCCTGGTTCCAGTATAGGCTACCACAGTGTTATTTGCGGAATTAGTGGAAGCGAGTGCACAAAATGAAATCATTATTTTTTTGAGTCGGCGATTTTGATGTTATTGGTCGTACTGACAATATACTTTTAAAGTCGCTTTGATTTATGAATTTCGTTTTAACTAATAAAATATTAAACAGAAAAAAACGGAGCACAAAATTGGAAAAATCTTATCTGTTCACAATCAAGTGCATTATGACACAAGGGCAAGCTACTGCACTCTGAATTATACTGTTTCTTCCTCTCTGGTTAAAAGCTTGGTTACTATTTTCTCCCAGAGATTCTCATAAGTCTGACGAAGCAAAGTTAAGTGAGTCTGTATTTTATGAGGAGTTTAAGCCACGGAATTAAATGTCACATATGTCAGGAAATTCTAGGTTTAGGCCTAAAACAAATGCAAAGTTATATCAGTAATGTTTCATATAATTTATATGTCGTCACTATTCCATTTGAAATTGTACAATTGAGAAAGCATACAGAAATACCAGTTACTTTTCCAATCATCTAAAGTTTCGCAAAATCTTTTTCAAGCCTGCTCAAATCTGTATAAATTTTACCTACACTCTTGAATTCATTCGAAATCATTTAGTCCGACGAATGCTTACCAAAAACCCAGAAGAAATCTCCGTAATTTTTTTTTTACCTCGCTTCTTGGTACATATTTTGCAGTTACGTTAATCAAAAATAAAGTCAAGTTGATATAAAGAGAGTTTGGAGAGCCTTTAGCCATCTCACATTTTGTTAGATCTAAGAACTATACACAAGACTAAATATGTCCAGTTTTTTTCAGTCTATACTAAAATTACCTAAATAAATTCGTCTCGTTAATTTTGAAATAACTGACACAAATTCAAATAAAACAAGTTAAATTATAGAAAAATATGCAAATACAAAGCAAACGGTTTTTATTTAAAATTAATGCCCAAAAATTACAGTAAGATAATAAATTAACGAAAAATATTCATTCTTTAGAAGATCAGATGAAACAATTATTGAATCAGTAATTTTATAATTTTGAAATCTGTATTAAACCCTCTCCCGGTTTTTCTTTCTGAAAAATTTCTTAATATTTTTATGTTGAGGCACAGGCAGTGGGATCAGGGAGTAGTTCTAAAATACCGATAATATAATAGAATTATAAGAAAGTGTTCTGGCAAGTTAATTTGTTTGGTTTCAAATAAGTGGTACCTGGATGTATATTTGCTGACCAATGGCGTTTACAATCTAGTCTCACAAATGATTTCATCCCTGTGAGTCAAACTATCATATTCCAGAATAAACTTATCCATATCTGCATATACGTAGGAAGCCAAATGAACATTTATTTGTGAGAGTTTGTGAGGTGATGCAGTTTAGTTTATTTTTCTCATGATCTGCGCGGATAATTAGTCTTCCGGATATGAGCTTTCAGTCAATATCAATTATCATCAGAATTATTTAGACTTGAAAAATATATTGTAAATCAATGCAATTTCTCAACTTCATCATGGCAGCTAGTTTCCAATCTTGCTCATTTTCTCAGTCCTATATTATTCTTTAACACTCACAGTACCACCCAATGCTGTAAATATTCTTAGCATACAGTTCATATATGTGCCCCACATGTGACACATACTGTATTGAATTCTGAGTCGCCTTTCACGACCACGGTTAGACAGTCCAGTCTACTATACTATTTAACACAAAATCGTGGTGAGAATAAATATAATCATTCCTTTCCTGAAGGGTATTTGTTCAAAAGTTATGACAATCTCAAATGAGATTCGAACTCAGTGATTCATCATTTCGAGCCTCTAAAAATTACACAACGACCAGAACACCCATAAATCAAACGTGCAAACTTCTTGAATGCTTTTCGCTGATTCATAAGCTGAAAGCCAATTTGCTCTGAAGGCAGGACCTTGTATGGGACTTTCAATAAAAACCTTATACAAGGCATGCCCTTTACTGTCAGTTCGTAAACAAGGCTGATCTCAGCAGTAGGGAAGGGCTTTAACCCTGATCCCAAGCCTATAGGAAATCAGCAACCGTGACAAATGGTATCGTACGGTCCGAACGCTTATGATGTATGGACAGATAGTTATGAGTCTCTTGTGACAAGAAAATGAATCATTAAGTTAGAAACATTATACAATTTGCAGAATAACTTTACGGAAAATGGGGAGATTCTCCAGTCAAAATATTTCTTTACGTAAATATCGTAAAATCATAATTTTCTTCGTTTGTCGCGTACATACACAACCGTGTGTGTATGTATGTATGTATGTATGTATGTATGTATGTATGTATGGATGGATGAATGGATGAATGGATGTATATTTCTGGGTTTTTTTCAATATTTTCGAACTTTTCTTTTTATCTACAGATCCTTTTATTTAAAAAATTTTTTCCCATATTTTTCATCTTTTCTACCTTCATCCAGTTCCTTTCTTATTTCATATTACTTTTTAATGTCATGTACTTAATCTTGTGGTAATCATGGATGTTTTTCTTCTTTGAATACATGTTTATTCTTTATTGACTCATTATTTATTTTTGCTCTTAATTTTTCTCATATTTTCTTTCTTCTTCTTCTTTTTCTTCTTCTTCTTCTTCTTTTTCTTCTTCTTCCTCTTCTTCTTCTTTATTACATATCAACATGAGTAGATAAGTTCGCCATTCATCTGGTTCTAACTCATCTCCGGTCTTTTGGAGAGGAGTAGAGGTTTATTTTTCTCTTCTGATTCCCTCTAAAATATTTTTCTCATGTAACCCTCTACCTTGATTGAAAGTCTGGTTGTGTAAAGACTAAATATCATTGCATTCTCATATTAAAGTTATATTTTATCAGCATTTGTTTCATCATTCTTCTTTATATTTGTTATTTTTCTTTATCAATCTTGGAAAATATTAATCATGATCATCATGATCATCATGATCATCGTTATCGTCGCAGTAGTCTTCGTCGTCATTATCACCATTATTCGACATTTTTCGCAATTCTATTTTTCCTGTATTTGCTTTTTATTTACCAAGCCATTGTACATGTTCTGCTCTCCATATTTTTTTACTACCGTTCTTCTCTCTATATCTTTTTTACTAGTAAAATGATTTCTTGTCGTTTGTCTAATCATTTTATTCGTATTTTTCATCCTGTTTTCTCATTTCCTATTTTTTATTACAAATAATACCGAAACAAGAAATAGTCAATATGCAGTTTTAATTCACATGAATATCTTTTTATTCATATCTTGAATAACTGTCCTACTGTGCTAAACAAGCCTATCTGAAAGAATCTCAAAGTATGTGAACTTTGTAGAAGAATAAGTAAGATAATTGCAATATTTAAAAAAATCTATTATTTACCAAAATACTAAAACAGTAATTAATTTTTTTGTTATTGATCATTTAATTATCACATTTGTTTCATTGTTAATAAAAACATATCAAACTAATTTATTAATGATGTGACTTGATAAGTTTTCTGTTACATGATTTTACTATAATTACAGAAATGTTGAGAAGTATTGGTTTAATAAGTGTTTTCATTATTTTTATCTTGTTCATTTATAAATATGTCATTAGTCCATGCTTTAAATGTTGAAGCATATTAGTTACGGTGTTTCTGCTCGATATTCTAGACAAAATCTGAAAAATAATCGGGAATTTTAACGGTTTTAACCTGGAATCTCTAATTCAATCACTTTCCCACCAACGTAATATGGAAGCATTCTCTCTTTTCTATAAATATTTTTATGGCAATTGTCCTAATGATGTGCGTTGTGGTGCAGTGGATATTGACTCGGCTCGACAAATCGGAGAGCAGAGTTTGAATTCCAGTTGAATTTCTTTCATTCACTTACGCACAAATATCCTTGGGAAAGGTTATTAATCCGACTCTTTCCTCCAGTTGTCGGCTAAATGATAGGACAGATTGGGTTCTTCTAGAGCATTGGCTGGCAACCAGTCTACTGCAGAAAGGAATAGCAAACCCACTGCGGAATAATGTTCTGCTCAGTCAGTCATGTCTCTTTCGAGACGTGATCGGCCAAAACGTATCACGTATGACACTCAACCTATTGTCCGAATAAGCTTTCCTCAAAGGTACATCGACCGCATGAATCTAAGTGTACTACTAGATTAGGAAAGTTGGTTTCATCGTTTCATTGTTGATGTTGGAAGATATGACCACAAGTTCTATTCTTATAATTCTCCTTTTCCCGCAATTCTTACTTGAAAAACATTCTTCTAGCTTATTTTTTCCTTGTAAGATACGATCTTTAAAGATTTAAATTCAACATCACTTGCTATCGTCATTTTGAATCTTGGACTATTATTGTCATTTCGTCTCAATAATTTCTTCTGCTCTTTTCCAGCTAGTAAAAATGGGTGAAATAATTAAAACAAAGTTATATATATATATATATATATATATATCGAGAGCGAGAGATTGTGTTACATAAAGCTATGGATGTGGTGAAATCAAACTATTCAGGAAACTCCAAATATTCTTGTCTAGTTTTGTTCTAAACAATTCTTAATTTTTTAGAATCTCTGATTGTACCAAATCTATCATGTAAGAGTTAAGTTTGCCAAGCCTTCTTTTCTCATCATGGCTATGTAGAAATTCCTAATTAATCACATCCTGTATCCATGGTATTCTCGCCGTCATTCTTCATTTATGAGAAAATCGTTCAGCATGTAAGAGGATATATGACACAGTTGTTCAATTTTCTTTTGTTTCTAATCAATATTTTACTATCCTAATGAATTGCTTAATTTCGCAATGGCCACTACTGCTATTTCGATAGGCCTTCAGATTTCAGTCATCTGTTACTCCACTCTAGAGGCAGTTAAATTTCTGTACCGACCTGAATCAAATATCACCAATTCGAAGCTTATAATATGAGCTCTATTATTTTCTTATGATTATACATGCTAATTAATAGGTAAAAATTAGTCCGTTGTTTCCGCCTTCTTCCAGCTGCCTTGTCTGTATTTTTTGCAGTTTGCATTCATAGACAGCAATCAGGATAATGCCATTATTATATTATGACAATGTATCTAAAGACTTCTATTGCTCCTAGGTTCATCTTGTGTAGCTTATAGAAAATATATTCATGTCAAACACACACACATACACACACACACACACACATATATATATACACACACACGCACATGTGTTTATATATATATATATGTATATATATATATATATATATATATATATATATATATATTACTCATTTACATACAATCCTCTTAAGCTGTATCACAGCCATTCATTAATGAATTTGAAACTGGTTTATGTATGTAACGCGCTATATTCCGGCTTCCTCTACCTAGCGCCCATAGATTAGAGGTAGAATCGCCGGCTGGCTAGAAGCAATCGGATTTCTAATCGTACTGATGAGCTGTGATACAGAGAAACAGATCTGTCAGCGGATGATTATTTATGGCCCCACACGCCCATTGAGTAGTATGGAGGAACAGTAGACTTTGAAATAACAGTAGTTATTCATGTATCTACGCATCATTCATTCAGTAATGACTTGGAACACTCTTGGTTACTGGTGTTTGTTTACATTATATATAACACGCTCAAATTCGCCTTCCTCTACCGAGCGCCAATAGCTCAGAAATAGAATCGCCGATGTCAATTCGGTTGGGTTTTAATCTTGGCTAGAATCAATAGGATGTCTGACAATACTGATTACCTGTGGTACTGCGAAACAGGACTGTCTACGGATATCTATCTATCTATCTATCTATCTATCTATCTATCTATCTATCTATCTATCTATCTATCTATCTATCTATTCCGTGCGCCGGTAACTCAGAAGTAGAATCGATTGATGCTGATTCGGTCGGTTTTCAATCCTGGGTAAAAGGCAATCGGCTGTCTAACCGTACTGATGAGCTGTAATACAGCGAAACAGATCTGTCTGCGGAAGACTATATATATATATATATATATATATAGAGAGAGAGAGAGAGAGAGATAAAAAAGACTATCACCATTGGGTATTGACTTCGGTGTTCCCTTTTATATTTAAATTAACCATGATACGGAGCATTTTAATATATAATTATAATATAATCTGAAAACTAAAATTTATCAGGGATAGAATGCATGTCAATATAAAAGTTTACACTGATTTAACATAGAGAGCAACAGTCTGTTTCATACATGCATTGTGTTTTTGCTCGGTTATTTATATAATAAATGTTAGTGATGTATAGTGGGCAGTCTATTGAATTGTTCTAACAGTTGTTAAGGTGGGAAGCAACGCTTATGTTTCGAATTAATTATGCACCCGGATGCATCTCTGTGGCTATTTACAGTGTTGTTTGTTTACCTAAAAGAAAAGGGGCTGATAGAAATTAATTCTCAAAGAAGTATTATTATATATTAACGTGGTTAACATGTCAAATAATGCATATGATGCCCGATTAAACAATAGAAATCAAATAACACAAAAATAAAAATACTATAATTTCTTTCTTTTTCTTCTCTACAGTCTCATTCCTTCATTCAGCTTTAATAAAAGTAAAACATGTCCGATTGACAGGTTTTTCTTATTTGTTCTTTAACCTATCATTCTCTGAGATTCTGATCCATATTTGACCAATATTTGTCTCCAATTCTCTCTCTCCTTCGCTTTCACATGCACACATACATATATAGATAGATAGATACATATATACATATATACAAACATATATATATATATATATATATATATATATATATATAAGTGCGGTGCATTCGCACCACTTCGGTTACATTTGTTATAAATTATGAAAATATATTTTAGAATGAAATTTTATATGAATATACGATATGGCTTTGAGATGGAAATTAATAGACACCTCCCCATCAACGATCAAATAACTTACATAGAATTCTTGTTCAATTTTGTAATAGTGACTCTTGCATGAATTCATTTATTTTTGGGATTTCTTTATGGAAGTTTCTCCGTAACCATGTCACACCAGCGAATCAAAACTAGTGCTAATATTCCTCTAATATGTTTCAGTTTTGGTCTGTTTGCGAGATATATAATTACCCTGTATTTTTTGCACTTTTAATATCAATATAATTTTTTTCTATTTAATGTGAAATAAAAACATTGAGTTTCATCGTCTTCAGCTACTTCTCTATCTATCTATCTATCTATCTATCTATCTATCTATCTATCTATCTATCTAAATGCGTTCATTTTTTGTCTATCTATGTATCTATATATCTATGTTTATATCTATCTATCTATTTCACTCTCTCTTTCTCTCTCTCTCTCTATATATATATATACATATCATTTTGTTCATTTATATCTATTTATGTATTTATCTATCTACTTATGTATCTCAGTATGTTCATTTATATCTATCTATCGCAATGTGTTCGTTTATATCTATATATGTAACTATCTATGTATCTCAATGTGTTTATTTCTATCTATCTATCTATCTATCTATCTATCTATCTATCTATCTATCTATCTGTCTGTCTCAATGTGTTCATCTATCTATCTATCTATCTATCTCTCTATCTATCTCAATGTGATCTATCTATCATTTTTTCAAGTACTCCGGACTGGAATTACGTTATATTTTCCCTTTAATCATATTCCGCCTTCCACATTTTCTTTAAGGTTCTTTTTACTTGCAAAAAGGTGTGGGCCTAATATTTTTTTTATTTTGTTACTTGTATTTCATCCTAGAATTATTCAAAAATCATTAAATCTGACATTGATCCAACGCTGAAACTTCAAAGGCATCTTTCTTGATGATGCCAGGAAGCGAATAATTAATTCCAGATAAAAACACGCCACTTATTGGCTATCTATAATTTGTAACCTTCCTTTTCAAGCCCATCATAAATCTAGTTTTTATTTCATTGTCAGTTTTTTCTCCTTCATCATCTTGTCATTTGGTTTTACGCCTCCGGGGGTCGCAAGTGTTAGGAAAATTGAATCATTTTTGCTACTATCACTGTAATCATTGCTAGTGTAATGACAATAGCATCTGCTACTGCCATCATCCTTTTCTCTTCTCCTCTCCATCTTCTTTAAATTACTATTTATCATTCCTTTTTATTTGCTACTATAAATGATAATTGGAAGAGAACAAGAATTTCAAATTCACATATTTTAGCATTTCTACTTCCACGAGTTAATTCTGGAATGGGAATTTTCAAACAGCTGTTTTTCATGTATGTTCTTAATTTATTTATTATAGAGCCAATGTTCTTCGATTGCAACCATCACTACTCCTAATACTACTGGTAACATAACAAAATTCAACAGCACAAAAATTATCCTAGAAAAGTACGTAATTCGGGCAAAACCTTAATGCTATTCATTTATTTTATTCACAACAAATGTAATTGTGATAAAAAGCATAACAAAATAAACACGAAGATCTCAAGGTAATCTCTGTACTCATCTCACACCCCTCACCCAAGTTTAGGTAGATATTGTGACTTGTCAGAAGCAATTCCGCATATCGATGACTTCTGTTAGAAAAACCAGTGAGATGATATATATCTTCAGTTGCGTAGTTTACAGCAACTGGCATTCCGAAGCAGTCAGCCATCTCAGGCTTAAAGTTCCTTCAGTGAACTGATAAGAACCGGTTTTTCAACCTGAATATATGCTCAAAACAGTTATTTTTAACTTCCTGTTTACGATATTTTGGCTTTGAATAAGGGCAAGTATTTATCGCCTGTTAGAAATTAATTGGACGTGCTTATGGCTGTGCAAGAGTTGCCTCTTTCATTTAGTCTTCCTTACAGAAAAGCTGTTCTCTTAGAGCCTCATTCATTGACTGAAGTATTTGAAATCTTAGGATTTCAGATTAGATCTGTTCCTACTGAGAAGCTTCCACACTGCCATTTCATGGAATCTACTTTTGTGAATCAGTCTCTCTCTCTCTCTCTCTCTCTCTCTCTCTCTCTCATATTGTTTAGCAAGGAGAATGCGAAAAACATGTACTAGTAGCTACTGAAGTGAAAGCTTTCCTGGAAATAAAAATTTTGTCAGCTGCAGTGAAATTATCAGTCCGTTTTGCCTTATCCATATTCATAGCAGTAACAAACCATCCTCTTTCAGGCCTGTCACTAAAAACAATATTCGTTTTCTCTCTAAGATTTCCATTTTTTTGGATTGCTCATTTGCTTACTGCGATTGCATGAAGTACAGCATTTCCATAAATATTCACCAACTTCTCGTGAATGCGTACATCTTTTTCTCTTTCAAAAAATGAGGAATTACCTGCAAAATCTCTATTTTCCGTGTATGTCTATGCAGCTATTTGAAAAAAGATCTACGCGTAGTGAAATAGGAAGTTTTTTTTCATAAGTTTTCCTCTGTTTTTTTTAAAACAAATCTATATATATATACTGTTAAATAAAATTAAGTCAAGAGGAAAACTGTATTTTAAATCGCCTACGCGTTTCGTCCTGTGATGGACTTTATCAAGGCAAAAAGACGAAATGAGCTTCATTCTAAATTACGTATCTATAAACAGTGTTGTCAATCAAAAAACATGAAGGAATTCTAAAAGCTACAATATTCTGTTAATATTTTGAAATGATTTATGAGCGTGTTTGTGGTTGGAGTAGATAGACTAAACTATCACCCGGTTCAGACACCACCCACGTCTATTGAACAGGATAAGAGGCTCATTCCTTGTTCCCTGGTTAGAATGTGGTTTTCGGTTTTCTCTTTTCCAATCTTTTCACTCCTTTTTCTTTTTTTTTCAATTGGAGTAGATAGACTAAATTATCACCCGGTTCACACTCCACCCACGTCTATTGAACAGGTGAAGAGGCTCATCCCTTGTTCCCTGTTTAGGATGTGGTTTCCGGTTTTCTCTTTTCTAATATTTTCACTTTTACGTAGCCCTCTGAACATCAGTGACGTTACCGCCTTGCTCGGGGTGATATGATTTAAAAATATGATTTAACCATCCTGTCCTTAATCTCAGATCATAACTGAGTATATTTTTACACACACACACACACACACACACACACAGACTTATATATATATATATATATATATATATATACATAAGAATTCGATTAATACACTTAAAATTAAATTCGCACATATACTCATCCTTTAATCTTGTTTAATTTCTTTTTCTCCTCACACTATACAAACTGACTAGAGTTTGAAAAGGGCATGTGGAAAGTAGAGTTGTGCCAGTGGCAGGATATATTTAAGCTGAGAAGATTCCAGAAGAAGAAAGGGGACATCGTAGAAAAACAATTGCATGCGGATTTGAAGTAACAAAAAAAAAACATCTAAAAGAAAACAGGGCTGCCAAAAGAACACATGAAATGAGAAACTTATTTATTTTAAAAAGAAAAGTATGGGAAAATGAGGTACAACAAAATAATAAACACTACTTTTGCATTAAAAATTAGAATAAGCGTGTAAATAAATTTGCTTCAGGATAACAAAACATTATGTGGGAAAATTGATCATCTGTTTTAAGTGCAAATAAATGGGAGTTATTTTTTTTTGTTTTTTTTTAATCATATCACCCCGAGCAAGGCGGTAACGCTACTGATGTGCAGGGGGCTACGTAAGAGGGAAAAGATTGGAAAAGAGAAAGCCAGAAACCACATCCTAAACAGGGAACAAGGGATGAGCCTCTTCACCTGTTCAATAGACGTGGGTAGAGTATAAACCGGGCGATAGTTTAGTCTATCTACTCCAATTGAAAAAGATAAAAAAGAGAAGAGTGAATAGTTTCGAAGAGAGAAAGCCGGAAAGCATATCCTACACAAGGAACAAGGGATGAGCCTCTTCACCTGTTCAATAGAGTTAACTGTAAAAAGTGATTCGGTATAAATGAGTTCTCGTAAATAATTAAAATCAAAAATTCTGTTTTCATTATAAGATTCCAAATTCAAATAAATCTAACAAAATCGACCGGATTTCTTGATTTTATAAAGATTTCTCAACTTATGGATGTCACTATACAGCTCAGATTGTCTGAAAAGCTATACTTTCTTTTCATCAATGACAGAAACCTCACAGTCAAATCCTATAACTGGGATGAACTCTATTGATCATAATCGTGTCATTTTAGGACGACTACTTAGGAAAATATCCAAAATTATTTCCACAAAATATTTGCTTTGTCTTTTGGTTGCAGCTTCGTCGACTATGTCGGTCAAGTGACACGATCAGAATTCAATTTCTGAAAATAAAAACAGGTAACTGATATCAACTTCTTTTCCCCTCCAGTATGCTACTCTGCATTTTGAGGAATTTTACAATCGTGGTGCGTCATTGCCTGGATTTGTATAATTTTTTATCGATTTTAGAATATCTTCGCATCCATGTCACTGTTTTTATCAAACCTAGTATGACAGAAATCTCACTAGAAACAAAGAAAAGAGGCGCTGGACTGCTACGTGATGTCAGTTCTTCAATACGGTAGTGAATGCTGGACAATATTATCGAAAATGAGGACATAACTGGAAGCAGCGGAAATGTGGTTCTACAGAAGGATGTTGCGGATATCGTGGACTGAGCGTGCAAGCAACGATGAGGTGTTGGAAAGAATGGCAACAAAAAGGAAATTGATACTGAGCATCAGGAAGAGACAACTGAAGTTCCTAGGACATGCAGTGAGAACCTGATACTGACTGGCCAGATAGAAGGAAAGAGAGACAGATTAAGGCAGCGGATAACATATTTGCAGGGTCTGATCAGGTGGTTGACGGAACGGGGGTTGACAGGAGTAACAGGAATAAACATACTAAGAGCCACAAGGGATAGAGAGACGTGGAGAACTATGATCGCATACGTCCTGAAGGGATAGGGTACACAGAAGAAGAAGAAGAAGTATGACAGTTACTTTTCTTCACTTTTCAATATATTTAACTAGTTTATCTTTCTCTTTTAATATAACTTAAATTCTTGGATTTAATGCGATACGTAATATTATGTTTAATGTGTCGATACTAAAATTCATTCACTCTCTCACCCTCTCTTTCATTCTATCTATCTATCTATCTATCTATCTATCTATCTATCTATCTATCTATCTATCTATCTATCTTGTTTTAAAGTTTTTTTGTGCTAGGGTTCATTGATATTTTCCTTTAATCATTAATTACTTCACCTAAAAGATGAATAAGATATATCGCTGAATAAAATATTTGCTATAATAATTTTATAGGCTGACTAAGATGCAGATTAGAATCTATAATTAATACTTGATGTTACTAAATTGATATTATAAAAATATAGATTATGAGGCGTCATTTATAAGTAATTCCTTATTCAAACACTTCAATCATTATAAACGTAAAAATTTAGTCGAGCCCTCTCTTAAATTAACCAACCACAATGTGAATGTATTTAATATTAGGCAGCCAATCATCATTTAGAAGACAATAGCATATCATGCAAATATTTTTGTCAACAATTCAATAAGGATATTTTACGGTTACAATTATATTAAGCAAACAAACGAATGTATAATTACAAATGAAAACACATCGTACATTTTCCAAACCAAGAACCACGAGCAAATGCAATTTTCAAAATACTTCACCTGTTCATCGAGTCACTTCTGCCATGAGTATTAAAGCTCCAATCTGTATTTATTTAATTTAGCTATGCATGCTTAATATATTAAATTGGACGAGGAATTCGTTGTTTGTAGCAAAATTTTCCTGTTACTTAATACTCTACTCAGTTTCTGGAACGCGTTCTTTGCCATGTCAATTCGCCTCCGGATATCTTTGTCGCATTTTCCGTCTTCTATTAGAACACTTCCCAGATATTTAAATGTTTGTAACTACTGTTTGATTTTAGTATCCCCCTCTCCGGTATTTGGCATTTGGGGCTGCTCTTTTTGCTGATGACCATGCATTCCGATTTCTTGCGGTTTATTTGTAGTCACTGTAATTTTCCCTATGTCGAATTCGTCCAGGGCTTTCATCAACTGTCTGATCAATGCCGTCTGGTCCAGCTGTTTTGTTTCTATTCATTTTGGCCATTACAGCTTCCACTTCTGTTATTAATATTTCCGCCCCGTACTCAACTTTGTGTAATTTCGGCTGATCATACTTGTCGTGGAAAATCTTTTATATATTCGTTCAGTAGCTGTAGTATTTCCTCTTTCTCCAATATGATCGTTTCATCCTTGGATTTTATACATTCTGTTGAGAAGCAGGTTTATTGACTTTTCAGTTCTCTTATATCTTTACGCATGTTTGCATTATTAATCCTGCTCAGTCTCTCTACTTCTGCACATTTGTTGTCGAGCCATACTACTTTAGCCTGTCTGCATTTGTTCCTTATTTGCTTGGGTAGTTTCATGTATTCCCTTCCATGTCTTGACATACTTTTCTGTCTCTTTTGCGTCAGGTCTAGAATCTCTTCAGTCATCCACTTGTTTTTCTTCTGAGTCTGATTTCTTTTGGGACAATGTTGCTTGCTGATGTCACTAACGCTTCCTTTAGTGAGTCCCATTTCGAGTTTGCTTTTCCAATTTGTCGTTCTTATTTGTTTTTCATGCTGTTAGTGTATTCTTTCTGCAGGTTGAGGTAATTTATAAGCGTGTTCTATTGCAGTCTTGTGGCTGCACTAGGCTTCTTCATTCTCAGGAGTTTTACCCTTGGTCGCTTCCGCTGTCGGCACTTAGATATCTTTTGCATTGAACCACTGCATTTCTGAATCTCCTGTTTGTGGTTATAGAATATCAATCGTCTTCCCTTCTTTCTCTTTACCTAATTTGACTTTCAAAATGTTTTTTAATTTCTTGGCATTTGCACTGATTTTTGGCATTGATGATAATATGATAATATTTTCAGTGCTTTGCGTTAGTGGCTGTACCAGTACACGTTCAGAAGGGATCGGCTGCTTACTGCTACTTGATTTTTTGGTATTATTAGTAATCTGATTGATGATTGGTCAATTAAGTAGACACGTCCATAAAACTGGTATTTTGATTGACTGAAGAATTTTGAAAGAGAATGAAAATAATGATTTAAAGTTGCAAGTTAGACGCCGAAAATTTGTCAGTGTTTTTACAAAATTCTTACTATATACGTGGTGTCTTTACAACACAAGTTTATACATTTCTCTGGATTGATCTGATATTTGTCCGAGCAAAGTGTCAAAAATAAACATTTAGTATAAATCAAAGGTACCCTTTCTAACTGCGGTCAAATGATGTCGATAACAATAAATCATTCTAACACTATAACCGCAAAAAATGATGACATTTTCGGAATTTCTTCTCGCATCAAATGGCAACAATTCAAAATCAATAAAAATTATTTCAATCACGGTGCGCGCGCTTAGAAATATCTTTGGATCGTCTGATTATTTTAATCACATGAATTTAAAATTCCCATCCACAACAATAGCATCTGAAATCCATGATCAGGACACAGTCAAACGTGCGATTATTTTTTTCTTGAATTCAAGTTATTTTTTTTAATAATGGGCAAAGTTAAACTTAATTTCAATATGTCATTTCTAACATATTATTTTTTGCAAGTGTTGTATTCATAATTATTAAAATCTCGCCAAAAGCTTGCACATAGAATCACTCACTGTTCTGTTTAATAAAACATGTCTAAATAAATGATCGTTGCCTAAATATACTATTTATAATGCCTACACAGAGTTTTTGTCTATATTTCTGAGATGAGGTAGTATTTAAAATATTTACAATATTCGAACTTGTCTTTGTTGCCATTTGTACGACGTTTCAGCTTGTGTGTCCTCCAGCCTTCTTCAGGTGCTAAAAAATTTGCTACTGAATATTAGGTTTATAAGTCCAAGGAATTCAGTTGTTCTTGTCTATAAGGACACATAGCCTAGTAGATATAGACGTTGGTTATTTCTAGAGACTTACCTAAAGTGTTGTGAGTTCAATACAAGGCTACAGCGGTGAAAAAGTAGTGAAAAAGTAACTTAGAGACCCGTTAAAATGTGATAACACATGATTATAAAAATAGGCAACGCACAAGGAATGAGAATGATATACCCTAGTGATCGTAATAAGGGGTTCGGTTCGATATTCCTAGCACCTGAAGAAGGCCGGAGAATACAACGCCCAACACTTTCAAATGGTAACAAAGACGATGGATAATGTAAATAGAGTCTACACAGTGTCGCATATCAATTGTGTGTATGTATATTTAGTATGTACTACGTGTGAATATATGTGTGTGCATGCATATTTTATAAACTATCCTTTTGTTTTCACAATGGTAGCTAGCGTCTATAATTAGTAATTATGTCTGAGAATCTAAAATTCGTTAGGTGCTTTAAAGTTTATTATTCCACACAAAACGTTGTATCTTGCGTCATTGACACTCTAAAAATTTTAAAACTTAAAGAAATTAAGATTTGTAACGTTCATTGATTATTGAAGTAAATTTTATTTTTTAAAAAATTCTTTCATAAATTAGTAGCCATTTGTTCAGCAAATCCTTACCAAATGTAACGAATGGAATGGATTTTCGTTATATAACCTGCATTTTCTTTAATTCAGTGTTACTTTTCTACAGGGTGCGATGAGTAAATTTTATATCTTTATTTTTAATTTCGCGCATACGAGTTGTTTTTTTTATTTTGTCTACTGCACAGTATATTACTAGAATTTGGGCGCTGTTTTTGAGAAAAAGGAACATCATGACGCAATTCAATCCGCCAGTAATTTGGAAACAGCATGTTGTACAATTTAGCAATCGCGCGGAAAACTCCAATATTAATATCTCAGAGTGTATATGTGTCAATACCAACCAAATGACTTGATGAGGTATTGCTGTCCTTGTTAAATAGGTTAGGTACTGGAAAAGCCTATTTTGGGCAACAGAAATCTGGACCATACCGCGCAAGTACAAGAAACTTGTCAGAGCTGTCAGACAGTTTCTGCAACCACTTACATCTAGCCTCTTAACAGAAACATGTTCGTCTTAATTATGTGTGGACCATAACAAAACTCCTTGTAATACCTAAGATAAACTGAAGGCAAGTATTATGACAGCATTCACTACCTTAAGCAAGGAGGGCGTCTAGAAAAATTGCAGAAGAATTCCAGCTGATCTGGAGTCTGTGATTGATACCAATGATGATTTTAATGAAAAAGTTAATCATTAGTATTTCGAGATATATTTAAGTGGTTTTGTTAAATATTTATACTAAAAAAGATGTTAGTGTTATTTTCAATTGTGCTTAATCTTGAAAAATACAACTAAATGTAAAAAAAGATAGATACATAACATTTTGAAGGGCATTCTCTCCGACAAAATAGAGCGTTATTTCAACTTAGCCTCCTGATTTAATTTATTGCACCGATAACCATTATGGTAGATGCGCATTCAATTTTTTTTTCTATTCAACTTCTAATATTTCGCATAAAAATGAACATGATTTATTAAAAAAATGCCTTTGCTTTAAATTATAAACTAACGATAAATATTGCAAAAATTGTATTTTATCCCACAGGGAACCAGCATGTTAGTTATATCCCTGTATAAGGTAGTGCTTGATAACATCAAACATTTAGGAAAGAACTTATCCATTATTATAAAATTAAATTTCTCTTTATAATTATCGTCCTTTTTAATGATCTAATTATAAAAGTTTACCAGACCTGAATATGTTGAAAATAAATGGGTTTTTTGATATCTTGAAGATCATAATTCTCTTTGGAATTAAAACCGAACTCTGTAATATTCTCTCTTTAACAGGCAAGTCAAATCCATTCCATGTCAATTATTTATCCTTATTAAATTATTAAATAATATCTCTAATACTTTATTTTCTTTTATTTAAAGCTACCAAAAAATTATGATATAATGGATAAGTGTGTGTGTGTGTGTCTGCGTGTGTGTGTGTGTATGCGTGTGTGTGTGTGTGTGTGTCTGCGTGTGTATGTGTCTGCGTGTGTGTGTGTTTGTGTGTGTGTGTGTGTGACATTTGCGAATCGAAATCATTTGTGCCTATGTGTGTGGGGGGTGACATTTGCGAATCGAAATTGTTTGTGCCTATTTTTGGCAAAAGAATTGTTCTTTCTTATTGCTGGCAACAGAACAGGCATTTGCATGTTCATTTATGAAGTCTGGTGAATATTGTTTTAGATTCAAGAATCTTTTATAAGTCATTCTCCATATTCTGATAGAAACTCAAAACAAAAGCGTGATTTGAATGACCTGGACTCTTTTTCGAATACCTAACTTATCAAATCTTTGTTTTTGAATCAGTTCCAAGTGTTAATTATGTTCTCTAGTTTTGCCTATTCCTGAATGCAAAATTTTAAACCCCAGAAATTTGTTTATTGCTATTGTAGATTAGCTAGAAGAAATATTCTCAAATCTACATATTTTTTCTGGTATATTTGTATTCTTTTAGAGACTCAAAGCAAAACCGTGATTCGAATATCTTACTCATCCAAACTTTTTATTCGAATCAGTTCCAAGTGTGTCAATTAATGGTCTCTAGATTTGCCTGTTACCGAATTTTAAACTTTAGAAAATTGTTTTTCGCTACTGTAGGATAGCTAATAGCAAATCTGAGATTTGCATATTTATTTTAGTATATTCTTTTATTTTCACACGATATACTTTGAAACTGAAAAATGCGTTGGGGCGCAATGTAAGTCAGATCGCAATGAGAAATCGTAGAGCTGATTTATAATTCCCGCCGTGTTCGTTGCATTCTACTAATTACAATTACAATTAGAAAAGTTATGAATTTTTAACTTCTGCCCGGCTATGAGTTGAATAGCAGGACAGACCGGAACATATAACAGTGGATGGCAACCACTCAAACGAAGAAAAAATGGGAAACTACTGCGGGAAAATATTGTGCCTAGTCAGTGATGAATAGAAAAACAATATGATCACTCGTGAGTGAATCATTTATAGCATTTAACTGACTGACTGAAGCTAAACCTAATTCTGACACAAGTGAGAGCACTTCTCATGAAAACATTTAATTTCTTTTTGAATTTTCATCTACTTCTTTTTCTTCTTCTTCTTCTTCATCATCATCGATATCATTATCATTATCATCATCATCATTTTCTTCTTTTTTTCTTCTTCTTCCCTTAATTATTATTATTATTATTATTATTATGATTATTATTCCCAAACTTTTTTTTGGAAAATTTGATCGCGCCTCACTATATCGTATGATAAAAATCAAAACAATATCAAAACAACAGTAAATATCAACACAAAACAGATATACTAATAAAGGGAGATAACCGTGAATTCGAAATCAGAACTGATAAATCTCTCCTCCAATTTGCGGACGCTAGTTACTCTATAACACAGTTCTTAATTACATCTTAATAGATATGATGCAAGTTGGCCATTATTTATAAATAGTTATACTGGGACTCATACCTGTAATTACACGTAACCCATAATAATATTCATATTGTGAAATTATGCACATATGAATATTTTTAAATAATCTTTTTAAAATTTGATCTTTTTTCAATCTTTCCACCCTACAAATCTGATCTTCTGCCTCACCTATGAGTGGTGTCAGGCTATTTGGGAACAACTATATGAGAAAGTTTGAAAAGTAAGTACTTTTCTTCGAAAATGATGCGAAAACCAATATTATATTAATTTAAATAGTATTAATAATAATATAACCATTTTTATTTTCATCATTAAAAATGCAGTTAGATCCAGGAAACGAAAATTACTTTTTATGGAATATCAGTTCAATAGTTAAATAACACGATTATTCAGATAAAATTTTCTTTCGATTCAGTCACTTAAAGTGTTTACTGCTCATTAGACCATGGAGCTTATTATCATCCTTTGTAGAAATATTAAGTTTAGTACTTTCATGTAAATAGATGATAGATTTGTAATCTGTCTTATATCGAGAGTGTATTTTATTAAAATATGATTTAAGGAAAATATTAAAATGAAAAAACAGAATGATTGACGACAGAAAATCTCCTTGAAATAAACCACAGTTGACATTTCACCCACGTGACTCTTTTCTTTAATATTCACAGTTTATAATGAGGCTTTTTCCCACCTCTTCATTCTTGAGATAAGACATTTCGTGTTATTGATGAGAGGTTTTCTATTTCTCAACATTTCTCAATCCAGCGATTTGATAGATTATTATGTGCAATTTTGCAATCTATCCATATGATATAAAAGTTATTTTGTTGCTGTTTTTGACACTTTTCTAAGATCCCTTTATTTATTATTAGCTAGTAAACCTCTATATATTTGCCATGAATGCAGCCCATTTGAATATCTGAAGAGAGGCTATCTAAAATAAAAGAAGATTTTGAATTTGTAAGGATTGACGAGTGAATTCTCTACATGGATGTGAAATAAATTATTGAAAGTTAGTTTTTTTATTCATGAGTTTTTGATTTATTATGTGTAATTTTAGGCAAAAATATGTTATTACATTAGCTAGTCATGAAGAATGGTCTCAGGATGATTGATGACATAATTAAAAGTACGGCTAGTTTATCATACGTGTATGAAAATGATTTTAACAAAAACATTTGGGATTTTACCAGATGACATCCATTTAATGAAACTTCTTTAAATCTTTTGTATGATAATCTCCAGTTTTAACCTCTTATAATTATTCTTCTAAGTCTTCATAATTATGTTATTTGTCTAAATCCAAGGATCTTTTTAGTTGTGTTTTTATTGTCCGACAATTTCCTTAGAAAATCATTTGGTTTCTGCAACCGCAGAAAATCTTTTAACAATTATAATCGATTTAATTCTTTTCTTGTAAAAAATTTACATTTTTAATTTTTTAATTTTTAAAATCATTGTTATTTAAAAAAAAACTTGTGAAGTTTTTTATTGACTTTATCTGCGTTTACCTTGCTTGGAAATCTTTTTTGTCGATCTCTTATTTTGAACATCAGCTGCCGTAGCTTTTAACAGCTACATCGGCTGATTTAATGTAATATTTTCTCCTCATTATTTTAACGTTTTTACCGTCACTATTTTTTCACTGTATATGTTTGTTTTAAAGCGTCTATGTTTGATTTTAATAGATGTATTTTGTTTTTATATTTTACAGTCATACTTTGCATTGTTTTACCCTATTGGTTGCTCCTCTCTTGATCTTCGCTGCTGCATATATTAGTTCATTCATAGATGTCAGACCAATTTACTTTTCAGTCATGGACTACATTCATATTTGCAACTATATTACCACATTCATTTTTTTACAAACGCCTTGGGAAGAGAATAATAATTATTTACTGAATTGTGTCTCCCGATTATCCTCTCTCCAAACAATAGCTTTTTGTTTAATAAGATCAATTTGAGTAGGGTAAATTTCACTAAGTTGTGGTTGTAAGGGATGTTTGATCATTTGTCTGATTTCATTGTCATTTTGTTTTTAAAATCTTCCATTTTAGGTAGCAATATTTTCCTTTGTACTTTGAAAATGTGACATTTGTATTTGTGTAGCAAGCATTTAGCCATGATTAGTTCAATTGCAATGTTTGCTGAAACATTAAACTTGATTATACTCCGGAAAATAATTTGTTACTTCACTGCTATTAATATACAATCTTATATTGGGGGGTTTTACCCAACACATCTCTTATTCTTAGCTATATGTTTGATGAAAGCAAGTCCTAAATGTTGCTAAGATGTTGTTTACTAATAGAATGTAGCAGCTTATAACTTCCCGCAATTTTGGTTCTAAGGACTACTGGTTGCTTTGCGACAGCAAATCTTCGATCCCTTCAATACTCAATAATATTGAGGTCCTCACATCCACAGCGGAAAGTATGTTTTGCTAATAAATTCTCTCATAATTCCATACTCGACTCATCTTGAGTAACCACATCCAACTTTTCGTCTAGAACTGAGGCCTAGCTGAATTATATATACATAATCCCCTCTCTGGCCTCTGACATTATTTCTAAGCTTGATTCCCATAAATTTGATATTGTGTTCTTCTAGCCATCGTCCTTAATGTATGTACCCCTGAACGCTCTCCTATCCTCTCCAAACTCTATAACTATAGTCTTGCTGCCTCTTGCTACCCTACTAATTGGAAATCCTCCTTCCTGTATTTAAGAACTCTGGAGAGCACTCCAACCTTTCTAACTAATGGCGTATCAGTCTCCGACCGATTTTTGGCCAAGTGTTCGAGGCTATTATCAATAGTGAAGGGACTCAGAATCTCACATTCCACGAATTATTTTTTGACAAATAGTATAGATTCCGCTTCATCAGTTCTAACACTGATGTGCTAACTACCATCACCGAGCACATATATCGTACCCTTGATAAGAACGGCAAATCCCGGGTTGTTGCCCTGGATATCTCTAAAGGTTAGGTTTTGACATGACGACATTCTGTGCAAGCTACAGGGCTATTTTAAAAGTAACCTATTGTTCGATTTAATCCAATCGTTTTTGTCAAATCTTAAAATGGTGGGCGTTCTAAATAGACATACTTCCAACGCCTGTCTCAATAAGAAATCTACATCGGCTGACAAAGTTTATCTAGCCTCCACTCTTGGAATGAAACTCTAATCTGTGATGGATTGCCGTAAGAAATTGCTTGTAATTTTTAATACTTCCAAGCCAAACTTGCTCTCTTTTAACCACCATAGAAAAGCTTTTCTTCTTTCTGTTAATATGCATCACACTAGTCTCCCCGAAAGCAATACACTGCAACTTCTTAGCCTCATTCTCTCAACCGACATCAATAGGAATAAATACATTTAATCAATATCTATATCTAATGCTAAGAAGATTGTATCACTATGCAGAGTTAGAACGTTTTTCTCATCAGAATCCATCTTGCAGATTCATAAATCTAACTTCTTTTGACATATCTGGTCAGGCGCTCTTGCTGTTCATCTCAGTTTTCTCGACAAAATTTAAAGGAAGATATGCAATGTAAATTCGGTTGCTTGCCTTCAGCTATTTTCTCATTGAAGAAATATGGCTTCCCTCTGTTGTTTCTACAATTATTTTCACGGCTTCTGCTCTGGAAAGCTTTATTTCCTCGTGCCCCCGCCCTTATCAATTTACTTGTGCAACTAGAATGGTAACTGGCTCTCACCATTTTACCATCAAAATATGCAAATCTACTCGCTAATTCTACTCCCTCAGTTTTTATCCTCGAAATTCCTGCCTGTGTAAATCACTTCTCAATGCTTGCTTCACTGATAGCTACAATCCAAATAGTTTTAAATACAACATCAATTACCACCTTCTGTCTTCGTGACTCCCATCTCTCTCTAACCGTCCAGTGGCATTATCGCTTTGCTTGGGGTAAAATGATTATAAAAAAATTAAAACAAAACGTAAGCACTGGTCATATAAGTCACTATAACCTGCTTGCCATCTTGCCGCGTCAATCTCTTATGTTTTGGTTTATGCAAGGATGGTAATCAGACAGAAAGTATAGCATTATGATGATGCAGAATAGTTTAAACAAGTAGCCTATGTTCCGACATCATTCTGGTCTCTAGAGAGGTGGAGCATTGATAACCCTGGCGATAGCCGATCCAGTCTCATTACTTGTTTGAAGATGTAAATTTTTTGTGACTTTCAAATTTCATTGCAGAAGAATTTTGGACTTGGCAAAGCACGAAAAACTTTGGACGTGGCCAGAACTCTGGCATGATGATCTACATTCACACCCAATGAGATATGGCGACATTTTTTCAGTCACAAGTATTTATTATTATTATTATT
This sequence comes from Ascarosepion bandense, assembly GCA_037127315.1. Lineage (NCBI taxonomy): Eukaryota > Metazoa > Mollusca > Cephalopoda > Sepiida > Sepiidae > Ascarosepion > Ascarosepion bandense. Next base: position 1,694,229 of record JBBBDQ010000663.1, read on the forward strand.
ATTATTATTATTATTATTATTATTATTATTATTACAAATCCATCTTCTACTCGATGTTTCACTATTAACAGATGTTCTGGTATTAGAGGTACTTTCCACCAAATCGTACAACACAGATAACTTTTCGCAGAATATTTGTAATAACAAAACACGCTTTCTTAACGTGATGCGAAAAAATACTTTATTCCAATCTGCAGAATGTCTGATATTAGATTCGGTAGTATCGGTTCAAACAAATCAATTATAATTTGGACAATAGTCGCCTGACCGTAGCGCATCACAGCAAATTAATTCCGGTAGATAGTTCATTTCTTAAGCTTGACAGTTTCTTTGAGTCTGATAATATAACCACAACTATAAGAAAGTATTATCAATATCATTGGTATAATCACTGGATTAACACGTCAGCAGCGGCTGATAACATTAACTGAAGATCAAACAACAAAATATTCAACGCTTCAAGATGTTCTCAGTATTATACCGGATATTGGTCGCGATTTTGTTTGCTCTTGATCTTTTTCCAGGTTTTCGGTGTTTCTTGCTTTTTGTTCGGCACGTCATGACGAGCCACGGAGCTTAAACTTATTTTCTACGTCATGTGTTTCATAACCTTTTTCATTTCACATTAACGTATTTCTATGCCATTCACCCCAAAGCTCTGCAATTTACGTCAGGTGACCATGACTCAGCAAAACGAAAATGAGGCTCATAACAATTGTGAATTACATACGAGCTACCGGCGCGAAGGTCAAGCATTACAGCATACCTTTTCCAAATTTTTGGCGGAGTCAATTGAGTCATGGTGCTCTTTACTCACAGACGCTACGCAACTATGTTCAGTCGAAATAAAAAAATCACACACAAAGCGAAATAAAACCTATAAGGAGGCAGCGATTTAGCCATCACACACTGTATAGTGCTGCACTATGTAATTTATCACCCCAAGTTCTCTTTTCAGAAAGTTATGTATACAATCAGACTGTACTTTACTTTGATCTTGTTGAAATTAGATTTCATGTCTTATTCAGGGTGGAAGCATTATAAAATTCTGCCTTAAATTCCAGATCTCATATATCGGAAAATTTCTATGACTGTCTCTCCAATAGTTTCTAATTGTAGTATGCGTTGTGTCCTAAATCATCCCAGAATTGCAGCATTCACTGAGTGTGCTTCGGAAAAGATAGCTTCAAGCTTGACCAGAGGTATGAACCGCTCGTAGGGTTCAAGAGCCATGCCTAATAGAACGTAATTTATTGATCCAACATTACAGATCCTTTCCATCCGTTCAGAGATTGTGCGCCTGTAAATTATGATTTATGTAGGGGGCGCTTCATATCATTGGCAATGATATTGTCAATCATTCCTTCTTGTATTCTTTACAACTATGTTTATATATAGTCAAATGTTAAAGATTTTCAATGTCTTGCATTTCTCTCGTGTTATTTTTTATTCTTTTAAGCACGTGTCCATCACGTAAGCCTATACAAACTTCACATTCACAAAAACACATTCGACATTTTAAATATTCTCTGCGTAATTAGTTTTTAAATGTTTTCCTCTTTTAAAGTAATACTTTTGTTAATACATACATTGTCGTTTGTTTTGTATTGTTTGTGTTATAAATTTGTTTCAGTGATAATTATTAGAGGAAACTACTACCAGGAGACACGAGTTTACTACATCATACAAAATAATTCCCGCAAATGTATAAAACAGTATGGTATGTCTAAGCATAAATTCCCATTCTATAGAAAGATGACATATCAACATCATAATTTCGAGCCCACGTTGAGAAGCGCACGGAACTCATGTTATAAGCTGATAATAATTGCGGAAGTCCAAAGAAATATAAACATTCAAATTGCGTATGAAGTTATTATCATGTTTTTTTTTAGTCTGAACAGCGGTGTATTTTCTATTTGCTTTTTAATTCATGCGTCGATAACGTTTTTGCTGTTAATTATTAATGTTTATTAGTTCATTACTTTTTATAGGCGAGTTAATTTTTTCAGTATTATTTCATTTGTAGTTTTTCTCGCGTAAATCACTCAATGAGCATTTCATCTAGCCCAGTAGTTTACTGACCTCGTAATACTTCAAAAATAAGTCGTTAGTCCGAAGAGGTAGGTTGAAATCTTCAGAATAGTATGCATTTCATTTCTCTGCGTCAAGGTAGAAACAAAGTGTCATGGCCCGCAGTGTATACAAATACTGATCCTAATTTTGACCTCTTTACGATATGTGTCCGATACGTGCCCATCTTACTCTCTTATATGCGGTACTGGGGTAGTACAGAAGATCGTTTTTTATGTGTGGTGCTCATAAGTCTAAGGACAAAAGTTCCGCAATATCCGGGATCACAGTCACTACAAATCTTCCTTTATTACAACAAATATAGTTATTCGCAGTTCTGGAATATCCGAAATCACATTTCCATCATAGTTTAGATAAAGAAACTGATATCACATTTTGACACTCTTCTAAATCTTCAAGATGCGGTAAGAGCATATTTTGGATTTTCCGATGGCAATGCCACATTTTAAAAATAACGTATGATTACCATCGGCAGATCCAACAATTGTGCGGTCCCATTGACAATTCCCATGCTGGTGTCGGCATCACGAACCCTCCTTTTCTTTCTATAAGGATGAGGTGCCACAATTTCTGATTTCAGACCCCAATCATTTTTTTCTTTTTCTTGAACTGCCCCAAAACTGAAACACGAAACCGAGGTAAAATCATATACTACACTTTGATCCCTTCCCAAAGTTTGAGGGAAGTTAGATACTAACTTCATTAAAGTATCAAAAATTGACAAAGATTTCGTTTTTAGAACGGGGTAGCTTGTAGCGGATCGAATTTGATCACATTCAACAAAACCTAGTCGGAGTCACCAATAGGTAGTAGAATGGTAGTTAACTATGTTATCAAATAATTAATAAGTTACTAGCGTGTTCAGTATACAATTCACAAACATTTATAATTTATCCATTGACGAAACGAAATGAAATACAACATAATTCTGTAAGGCAAAAATAATAACATTTAATAATGGACAAATTTTTAATGTTGATTAGTATATTACAATTTGCAAAATTATGTTTTTATGAAAATTAAATTTGAATGCTTTTCACAATAAATCTGTCATAAATGTTCTACGTGGTGTCGTTTGTTTAAGAAACAGTTCGAATGATGCAGGTTAAGTCTATTAATAAATATTCTTTTGATATTATGTGGTCAATGTCATTTGTAAAATGGCTGTATTACAGTTGAATTAAAGTAAATGAATGTAATAGAGTTGGAAATTTCTCACTTGAGGATACTGGTTCGCGCCTCATGGCAAATGAAATAGGCGATTACTGTTCTGTCTATTACATAGAGGCTTACACGGGCGTCTGCTTTCTTGACGACTTGAAATTCATTGGTTTGTCAGAAACACCTGTTGACATTTCGCGGAATTATGTGTTCTAACATGTTCTTACGTGCCTACGATTGATTAACCAATCAGCGAAGTTTATTCGAAGAACTAATCATCCGATCCTTTTCGCGTTTACTTTGCAGAAATATTTTACTATCATTACGTGCGATTAAAAAATTGTCGTGAAAATTTTCTTTATTCGCATTATATGCGAGGGTAAATTTTCATATCTGCCTTTGTAATAAAGCTTGCCAGATAGATTCCACAAGCACATACCATATTTGAATATTGTTCGGTCTTCGTGACTACAGTCATGTCGGAATTGCTATTCGCTATTTTTTTTACTGTAAAGACTGAGGCACAGATGCAGTGTTGGAATCTCCTGGATAATGCATCAGTCAATGAAACACGAAAATAACTGAGATCTGAAGACCATATACATATTTATCCAGTATTTATTCAACGCCAAGGCAATGGCTTTATGTGACACAAATCAATTTTATGTGGCATACTAATAAAATTAAATATGGAACTAGACCAAATTTACCCTGTCCTCGAGACCAGTTACGCTGGCTTTGATAAGCACCAACCCCGCCGCTGTTTAGCGCAATAAATCGGTGATTCTTGAGTGGTGGAATCTCTTAGACTAGGATTTTTTCATAATTTTAAAAGGAAAAGTTTTCAGATACTTCACATTGACCTCAACCCAAAGGCCTGGTAACTAAGTATGTAGGCCCATAGCACAAACGCAATCGGACATTTTCTCGACACTCCTTATTCTCTAAATTCAGTTTTCAGACGTGCATAATGTCTGTTTTTTCATTTATTGTTTCTTTCTGTTTTTTTTTCGGAAACCCATGGACTAGTCTGTTCAATATTCACGACCACTTCAAGCGCTCAAATAATGTTAAGAACATATATTACCTTTGTATTTTAATTTTCAAAGTTGCGAGAAAATAAAATGTCAGAATATGAAATAGGATTTCATTCAGCCGTAAAAAAATATTCTTGCCCTCACAACAGTCCACCGTTTGGAGTTGCCTCGGGCACTCGATAAAAACCCCAGTCACAACTTAAAGGAGGTTTATTGCCTGAGAAAATCATCTTCTGGGACTTGAGATGATTAGCAAAAAAAAAACTTGGCTTTGTAAATATGAATTCATAACTAAATATTTTACTACATAATTAAAGATTATTATATTCATGCTTTCGTCATAAATAAGCCTTTAAAATGGAAATAATAGCGTAATTTATTCAGATGTAGAGAATAAAGTGCCATTCGGAATTCACGGTGATATTAAAAGAAAATTAATGACCTGTGTAGTAAAAGAGAGAAAGATGTCCATCGCGATTCATTATTCAGAATACGTCAGCTAAAATCTCAGTCTACATTTCTTTCAAGTGCTTTCGATCAACTCCAAGCATTATGGAAATATTAATAATACAACCTCATGTAACATGTCTGACAGACGCTATTGTTAATTCTCGTTTCGGCTGTCAGCGAATTGACCAATCGCCAGTTGGCATCTCCAGTCATGTGCATTTTAGATTGAAACGCCTCATCAACCAATCTTCTACTGATATTGAATTAAAAAATAATCTTTTTCATTATTTTGCATGAATATCTGTGTGTGTATCTTTTAAAAGCATCAGTCTTTCTTTGAGCAAAATATAAAATAAAATATATCATTATTTTTGCTTCAATGTTCTTTATTTGACATAGTTTTTGCATTATATAGATCATGAAAATATATTTTTACTTCAGCTATGACGTTACAATATTAAAAGTATCATAATTGTAATATTTCAATTTTTTCTCGAGAAGATAGTTCTTAGACATATCTTCAGATTTTATAACTTTTTTATGCACTGATCAAGAGAATAGTCTATTTAACATTCACAACACAATGATAATCATAGAAAAAATAATTTTCAGTATCACTTGTAAAATCCAGACATTCATTCGTTTTTACTTTCATCCGCTTTTCATCAGAATTCATGACTTAATCGCAATTTCTTTTAATTTTTTATTGTCTCTATCTCTTTGCGTTGCCAATAGCGGGAGATACGACTGAATGCAAAGTTCAAGAAATTTATAGTTTTTCTGAGCATGTGTGTATCAGCAAGTCCATGCCGTGTGTACATTTATCAGAATATATTTGTTTAAACAGTATCATACATATATTTGTATTCTTTCTGAATATATAATACAATTAATTCATCCGTTGGTCTGTTGATTTATTTTTCCTTCTTTTTTCCTTATTAGCAAACGCTGTACTTGGCCATTCTTAGCGTTGAGTTTTATAATGTTAACTTGTTCTAAAGAGAACATTTCGTAACTCTATGAGTGAGCTATAATATTTCTGTATCTTTGTGTAAATCAACGAACTAAACGAATCCTTCGAATCATACACAATAATGCTCTCGGAACAATTCTCTTGAGCAATTCACTTAGACAACAATCTCTTCAATGACGCACAATAACGGAATGATGTACAACACAAAACAGTATTCATCTGCCTCTCCACTGAGGTGGAATGTGACACAAGACCTATTTATAGTGGAGAATCTGCCAATAAAGACCGGGCAAAAACTTCTCATAGACCATGCACATGATATGATTTGGTACCTAGTCAAATATTCCCCAGATGAGGCTCTGTATTTTGGCTGAGAATCGTCTGAATTGCTCTTCGTCTGGAGGCAGAGAGTCTGACGAGGTTAGAGTTCAAGTTGATGCACAACGCCGAACACACTCAAAATTCTGTCTTAGTGCATTATATACTAAATATTTACGGTCTTGTGATCCCAATAACTTAATTCCTTCAACGGTTACTTTGTTGCCTGTAAATCCGTGCACAACCACACGTGTCTCTATGGACGTTTTCTTCCCACATAACACCTACTCTTTTGAGCTGGAGAATATCCTTTGAAGTTTGTACATTTTAGTGTTGGTTTTAAACTTCAAAATTCCATCGTAGTTCTTGCTCATTTGCCGTACCGCCGAGGCACAATAATTCCTGTTGGCCTAGGTCTATCAAATCTATCGTATAAAACTCCCACTGGGACTTTTCGAATCTCTATGTTTACGTCTTAACTGGTTCATGTGATGCTTGTACTTCTAACTTGGTTCCTGTACCATGTAATTTATTTAACAGACCTTTTACCCTCCAACATTCTTTTCCCCTTAAGTTCAGCTTAAACATATCTTTTCTTCCAGGTTAAATAATTATTTACATGAATATTTCTTGATGTTCTCACCTTCCGTTCAGGTAGCATTTGGTTGAACAGAGATTTAATTTATATGGCTAACATCAACCCCGCCGGCATTTCCAGATCTAGTGTTAGGATTTGGCGTAATTTTGAAAATGCTCAGAAATTGCTGATGCAAATTCTCATCCGACTCCTCCATCTCCGATTGTTAAGAGACCTTTAGATGGTGCTCCTTGTCCGTTTGATGCATTCAAATTCACTTTGGCATTTCTCTGTCCAAATTCATTTAGCAGCTTTCTTTAACAAGACATTTAAATGTACTGTTAACTCCTACATATTTGATGTATATTTATGGTAGTAATTTGCAAACATTAAAAATGCTAGCAGTTTCATTAAATTATTCGGGGTGGGTATGTCTTTAATTGCGCTTAATCGAGCAGGATCTGGTTTTCGAATCTTTTTGTCAATAATTTGCGACAGATATTTTATTCTGGACATAAATAGCTCACATATAGTTTCAGTGAATTTGAACACGTATTTTTTGATTTTCTTAATACTATTTTTTGCCTTCTTCTGGTTTCACCTTTAATCAACATGTCATTCAAATATGCTTTAATGCATCAAGCATTGTATCCATAATTTTTTGAAAAGTATAGAACTTTATGAGTGTTGATTGCAATTCCAAGCACTCTTCTTCTACCAAGACAAAGCCAACATATAAAAAAAAAATTCCATTTTTAGTTTGTCGAAATGTTCTTTCGATCTTGGTAACAGGTAAATATGATTTGTAAACTTTCATGAAGCCCCGTTGAGAAATCGGCACATACGCAGATTTTCTTCATGTAAACAATCGGTGATGCCCATTCAGAATAATTTAATTTGGAAATGACTCTTAATTTTTCTAGATTTTCTAATTCGTTATTGATCGAATCTAACGCCGCAAAAGATACAGTCATTTTTGGTCAGAATATTGGTATTGTGTAACTTCAAAAATCGGCTTTGCTTTTATGCACTTGCCAAGAGTTTCTGAAAAAAACTATTGGAAACTTTCTTTTTAATTCAGTTTTGAATATTTCCGTTGCAGTAATAATACATTTAGTGTCAATATTTACTTAGTTACAGGACGAATTGATTCGGAGGTTCTAAAGATTAAATACGGCAAGACCAGCCATTCCCAATAAACGTATTGTATTTTTAACACGATTATCGCTGCTTTTTTGTTTTTCCAACGAAAAAATATTACAGCTGAATTCAACTGAAAAAATTGATTTCCTTCCTGAAACACCATGAGCAAATTTTCTCGAACTCAATAAACTAGATTTACCAAGTTTTCTGATAGCTTTTCATTAATTATAGTAATATCGAACCTGGTATCCAATTGTAATTTTATTTTTTATTGTTAATCATGACATAAACAAATTTCCTTTTTGGAGATGTTTTGTTCGAAGATTTGGTAATTTTTTTTTATCGCTTTTCGGTGTTACTCAATGTATTTACTTTGTTGACATACATTTTGTTTCTCTTCCACTTTTTTTTAGATTTGCAACAAACATTGGTAGCATATTTTGTTTCTAAGGAAACAATCACTTCTAAATACTTACCACTACAACCGTGACAAATATTATAGTGATATCAATTTTCGTGGTCTACAAATATATTAATTCATACTGATTTTAAATATAAGTATTTGCATATTTATATCTGATGAAGAAACGATGCAGTATGGGTTGGCGTTTCTGATTGAGGATTTTCGATTGAGTCATTACATTCACTTACGTGCAAATACTTTTGGAAAATGAAGGTTTCTATCTCTTCTCTCCAACTATGGGTAAAATAGTATGACAGACTGGCTATTTATTGACCCTTGGTCAAAAAAACTAGTCTAGGAGAAGTAAATTTCTGAATTCAGACCAGTCTGTAGAGGTTAGGATTCCGTCAAATTATCTTGCTCAAGAACACCACTTCTGCTACGATTGTATTATATACGGTGTTCCTATGACCATCGAAAATCGATCCCACTCATCATTAATTATATTTAGTTTTTCAGGTAGTAGAATTAAATTTTGGCCGATCGTAAATTGAAGTTATGTGAGGTGCAGTGGAGTGAAACATATCAGAAGACAGTGTATTCACCATTTTGCATGAACGTTTCTAAATAAGGAAGCTGTGGTCAAAGTGGGTGCCGTGTTTGCTCACAGTTGATCAAAAACAACAACGCGTCGACGATTCAGAGAATTGTTTGCAACTGTTTCAACGCAACAAGAAGTTCTTATCTAAACATGTGAGAAAGGATGAAACACGGTTCCACAACTTCCTCCGAGTCAAATCGCAGTCAATTGAGTGGACAGCAGCAGGTGAAAGGCATCCAAAAGAGGCCAAAGACTCAAACATAAGCAGGCAAGTTTTTGCCTCTATATTTTGGGACACGCAAACTATTTTGTTCATCGATTACCATGAGAAAGAAAGAACTACCAGTAGCAAATATTATATAACATTATTTGTACGTTGGAAGGAAGAAATCACAAAAACGGCCACAGATAAAGAAAATAGTCATCTTTCACAAAGAAACCGCATCGTATCACTAACCGATCGCAAAGATGTCTTTCCATAACTTTACTAAAGTTGCTTTCTCATCCACCCTATTCCCCAGATCTTGCCCCCTGCGACTACTGGTTGTTGCAAACCTCAAAGTAATGCTCCAGGGAAAAGGCTTTGGCTCCCATGTAAAATAGATATCGGAAACTGAAGTGTATTTGAGGCGAAAGACAAATTGGAGTTGGAATCAGTTTATCACCCTAGAAGAAGACTTGCCTAAAATTTGCTGTTTTATTAGTTAGGCCCAGGATTTATTGAGTGATGTGTAAAACATCTAAAATGAAATTAACTCTAACCTTATCACTATTTGCGTGGTAACTGACTTTCCGCTTAGCTTATACAGCCCGACTTGTTTCTGTAATTCAAACATCGCTTTATGTGTCTTTAATTACTTTTTCGAATACACAGTCAGCAACTATGAATATATATATTCATTCTAATCGTTTTCATGCAATCTGAATTTCTTAGAACACGAATGTCTTGTTAGTATTTATCTATATTTCTGAGATGAGGTAGTATTTACAGTATTACATTATTGGGACTATTGTTGTCATTTGTACGAGGTTTTGGCCGTTGTACGCACCGGCCTTTTTCAGGTGCAAGTAATTTTGAACCGAATCGTTTATAACAGTCACTGGGGTATATGATCTTCATTCCTTGCCTAGAGCCTCTTCTGGTAGTCATTAGTAATCTGCCTTTAACTCTGTAAGAGTTAATAATAACAATAAATAGCCAGTCTGTCATACTATTTTACCCATAGTTGGAGAGAAGAGATAGAAACCTTCATTTTCCAAAAGTATTTGCACGTAAGTGAATGTAATGACTCAATCGAATCGTTTTCCATATTCGTTTTCACTCTCGTTTTCCATATTCACCACTACTGTAGCCTGGGATTGAACTCACTACTCTTTGGGTTAAGTCACAGGAACTAACCAACATTTGTATCCACTGGGTCATGTGTCAGTTGTTGAGGAGAGGTACAACTGAAAGTTTGGGACTTATAAATATATATTTTCCAGTAAACATTTATTTACCAAAGTTGATATGCAATTTTTTTGATGCCAATGGTTTTCTCAAGAATTTTTTATGTTAATAGTTTTCTCTGATATTAGTTACCAGAGATCATATTTCAGTTTCGACACTAATGATTTTCTCTGGCACTCCGTATTAGATTTTTCCATATTGTGTTCTTCATATTTATGCTTGATCGATTTAGAATATTTTTGTAGCCTAGCATAGGTGCTGATTATTTACATTTACGTAGTTTGTAATGGTGTTGTCTATCTATTATTTCAACTTCATCCCATAAAAGTCAGTGATCCCTTTCTCTCTGTATATGTGGTTAGCTACTCCTGATTTTTCTATCTCCCCTGGTGTTACGGTCTTGTGACGTTCTTGTAGCCTTACCTTAAAGGGCGGCCTGTTACTCATTTATATTTCTTTCCACAGCCAAATGGACTAACGTACACACAGTCCTTCTCTGCTGGGCGTCTTACTCGGGAGTGTTATCTGTTAAGTGTATAAACACATTTGAATATTGTCCTGATGTTATATAGACAATAGATTCTTTGTAATTTCACCGATAACCCCTTTACATAGTGTAGATATACAAAGGCTGTTTTCTGTGTGTTGTTATCCTCGTGCAACCTCCCTTCAATTTATATTGGAGTTGTTGTCATGTACCCTGGATAATTGTTTCGTTGTAGATACTGCTGATACCGATCATTTCCTGGTCGTATCACTCTGGGTCGCCGCTGATGATTTTGCTTGATGCTGAAGGCATCGGCCGATCCATTTTTTATATTGTTTGGGTGGAGGGGTTTGAAGTTGAGGTACTGTCAGGTAAATGTTGACTTGGAGTATACGGATGTCTTGAACCCCACTTTTATTCGACTTTTAGTACATCCAGGAATGCCAGTTCGTTTTCACTCTCGTTTTCCATAGTGAACTGTATGGATAATCTTATTGAGTTTTCACATGGTCCAGTAGCGTCTGGATCTCCTGGGGTGGCCAGAGTATGAAGGTGTCATCAGCGTATCTCAGCCAGACAGTTTGCTTTAGAACTGGGGATTCTAAAGCGGTCTCTTCAAAGTATTCTATGTATATGTTAGCCAGTGATGGTGATAATGGCAAGCCTTTATCCTGCCGGTATATGTCTAATCCCAATCCGAAGAGTGTTGTTTGTGCGCAGAAAATCAGCATTTCCATCAGGTTATTTAGTGGAACACTGGTACATTCTCGTAGGGATGTATCTGAGGCCAATCTGTTCCTGACTATCGAGAGTGCCTCCACGGTGTGTACATTGGTGAACAGACTCACCACATCAAGGCTCACCATCTAGTTGCATTGGATGTGAGCATCTTTGATAAGTTCCACGAATTGGGTGGAGTTTCGAAAATATGAAGGTGACTTTTCTATCAGTGGGTCAGTTATATCTAAAGAAAAGCTACTCAGAGAGTGGCACACCGAGTCTAGTTTGGTAAGAATCGGCCCGAGAGGAATACCTTCTTTATTAATCTTAGGTAGGTCATGTATGTGAGATAGCTTGCTGTAACGTTGAGACAACTGCCTGTATGTCCTAGGCAGGAAGTGATACTTATTCTTGATTAGGATCTGAGGAAATCTGTCGTTCTATTTTTAATGTGGGGTGTTTCTTTACTGGCTACAGCTAACACTTCGAAGGAGGTCTTCCTGTTTCGTGGTGTATTCAATTTTTTCAATCACTGCAGTGGCATTGCTCTTATCAGGTGGTAGTATGATCATGTTCTCTTTTCTTCTGTAGGGTCCTGATTGCTCCTCTTTGAAAATCCTACCTGAAGCTGGCACGTGAATCAAACTACCTGACATTCCAAGAGCACACATTTTACATTGAAAAAGTCCTTTGTGGTTTTAAGGATTATTAGTGGGAAACTTTTGTTTATTTCTTTACAGCATAGCCAAACTGTATTTCCTTAAATGGCTCTATCAATACATTATCAATCAAACCGACAGCTTCCAACGCCTACTATATTTGTTGATATAATCATTTGTCACATTTTTATAATTTCTTCTTCTATATTTCTTAATTTTTATAGTTATTTGAAATCTTCAAATATACATTGACGTCTATAGGAGCTTCCATGTTACTAATAAAGCACATTCTGTTCTTTTGGTCATTGATAACTATGTTTGGAAGATTATGTTTGTTCTGCCTGTGAGCATTGTTAAGTCACATAAACCTAACATATGTTTTATTTGTGAAACCGGGTTTTGAAATTATTATTATTATTATTATTATTATTATTATTATTTAAGTTTTCATCATAATTTTATTTCTGCTATGGTGGCACTACCTACCAAATTTGCAGGAAGACGTAAAGCAGGTCGTGGTGTGTTGTTATGGCTCCATTACATGTTTTTTCTATCTCCCGTAACATCCCCAGCATTACATAGACAAAGTTCTCCTTAGTGTGTGGGCTGTACTTAACAAGAAAAAATGTTGTATATCTCTTAAGCTGGTGTTTCCAGGGATTTTTCAATGTGTGTGTGTGTGTGTGTGTGTGTGTGTGTGTGTGTGTGTGTGTGTGTGTGTGTGTGTGTTTCATTTTTATCACTCCAAGTTCACCTACTGTCACTGGTACGAGTCTTGTTTTCTATTTCCACATCTTTTCTTTTTTTAATTTCCAGGTTTTTATATTTTGACATTTTTTTTCGAATTCCTTGCTTGTTATGTTACAATCGGCTGGACAAGCCTTATCAATTAATAGGCAAGTATTTTCTTTTTGTTTTTTAACAATAATGTTCAGCCTATTTGCTTTAATATTTCTGTCTGTGTAGTTGGCGTAATCCCATAGAATGGTGACATCTTCTATTTCTGTAACCAGTGCATTGTTATTATCATCATTATTATTTCTGCATACATTTTCTGGCTGATCTCACTTTATTTGTACCAACACCATGTTATCTCATACGTGATATGCATTCTATTTTCAAAACTAGTTTTGACATCCTTGACAGAAATGTAGATTGAGCAATTACAATCTAAATTTGACCTCAATCAGTTTAACTCTGACTATGCAAAACTTAATCAGTGATTTGCTAATAAAACGTCAGTTATAATTACATCTTTTTTTGTAATATTTTCCTAACAGAAGTTTATTTCTAGCCGTTTATGTTCCTTCTCATAAAATTTAATGCTATTTTCTATTTCATTTTAATTTATTAAGATTATATTAACATATTAGTTTTTTTTAAATCCATTACTACGACTGTGATAAAAGCGATGTATTCTTATTTGCTTCTGCAAATAGAGATTCTTCCTGATGTTGAAAGATTTTTTGTATGAATGGGAAACATTTCCTTTCTTTTCCATTCTTGATATTAATATTTCTTTCTTTTTTTTATCTTCGTTTTTATATTCATTTTTCTGTTTTTAATGCTACTAATTTCCATATTCTCTTTCCCATCATCGTTTCTTTCTCTCTTCCCTTTCTTATCTTCCCCAATTCCATTATTCAGTGCGTTAGTATATAACTCAGAAGCCTGAAGCCTGAAGCCTCACTTCCCTGACAGTCGTATAGTTTACATCCTTAAAATGATTTCCTACCGATTTTTGCTGGCCTCCCTCAAGGCACCTCTTTTCCTCTCTTTGATCTGATCTATCTGCCAGGCACTGGTCGATTGGGAAACATGATGCTTCTTTCACTGGAATTTTTCTTCTTCTTCTCTTTTCGTCATGTACATTTCTGTCTGTTTTATTTCGGTTCGGTTAGAAAAGAAAACCTTCAGGAGTTTCGTTTTTATGCAATTCTTTAAATATATATTCACCGGGAAAGTAGACTAGAAAGCAGAAGTCTTCGACATTGACCTCGGAGGAAGCCGGTGAAATCTAGGCATGGCTATGGAATTTCTATCCTGATACTTGAAATTCAACAAGCGATCACGATTATTCAGATGGCTTCGTACTATTCTACAAAAGCCGAGAATGTAAATATTAAAAAATAGATTGGGTGCAACATTCGAAGGAAGTAGGAAAAAAGAACGCTTTTTCTTTTCATTTTTGCCTAAAATCAATTCAACGAGTGACAAGGCAAAACATGAAGTATTATTTTATTTATTTTATTTTATTTGCGAGTATCGACTCGAAGATTTCTAAACAAAAGTATGAATGTAACTACACAGAGTGAGTCAAAAGTAACGATATATTTCTGCCGTTCCAACTATTTTTTATCCTGTTTATAATGGCTCTACAATTAACCATATGTTTGTTCTTTACATTGGTTTAATTTCAGATTCAACCGGTGTGTTACCTTTGAATGATTTCCGTTACACTTATAGTGAATATTTTACAACCCCAGTGAATTGTCTTAAATAAAGTGATTTCATAGGTGAATATGGTGCAGATTCCTCTCTAATCAAAATATCTTGGAAAAACAAGAACAAACATAATTACTCAAGATTAATAATATTCAACTAGTGAAATATTAATATGACTTGCGAGAATTCTCACACGACTTTTGACATTACATTATTTATTCTACATGACAATAGTTATGATATCACCCTTTGTGTAAATTATTGGTGAGTTTCATACTATCTATGGTTTAATTGGCTTCTACAAAGTTTGGAAGCTGAAACTATTTAAATCATTTGAGTTTCTATTTACCTAAGATCTAACAGTCGGCAACAGCAAAATTAACGTACATAAGCCCCCATGTTAGCTTATACAAAATTGGAACAAACATTTATGAAGAAACAGGTGAATTTTGTTATTATTATTACTATTATTGAACATATTAAAAAAAACATTCATGAAAAGAAAGTCACTCTGATGCTAGTATATTACTTTTGATATTGGTACGTAACTTCCGAAATTTAGGTGATTCTTTAAAATACACAGGGTCGCTTTAAAAATTTAACCTTTAGTGTATATGTTGAGTATGTCTTCACCTCTGTCTATCTGTCTGTCTTTATCTCTCTTTCTCTTTCTCTCTCTCTCTCTCTCTCTCTTCTATATATATATATATATATATATATATGTGTGTGTGTGTGTGTTGTAAGGAAGTTAAAGAACAGATATATTAAAACTAAATGTTCATGCATTTACTTTTATAAAAAAAATTTCAATACAAATTGAAGATTAACTTCGTAATTTTGTTCCTTCATTCGTTAATAAAAGCCTTATATCATTCACTACAGAAAATTTTCATGTTTCGGATCAATACTGTTTATCTTGAGGTGATATTTTAAAAATACATTATATAAATGTTTCATCTATAAAATATAAGATGAATTCATTGTTATTTAGAAAATTAAGGAGTGATGGTTAGAGGACTTTAAAAATATGATTGCAGATGAGTCAACATTGCTTAATCAAACGTGATTATAAAGTTGTTCTAAGAATTCGAAAATTTCTGTCCCGAAAGAGAAGAATGTAACATAATGTCAAAACATGACACATTTTAACTTTGTTTGGGTAAAATAGATACTAATAACATGCATTATTTAAATTGGTGGACAATAATTTTTAACAGCATGTTGAATTTTAGTTTTTTTTTTTAACTTGATTGG